>OX393554.1:67859332-68034332 GCA_947650365.1 Chamaelirium japonicum
GACCGGTTGGAGGAAGTCACCATCCGAGGAGCCGCACGGTCGCCGCTTGTCGAGAAGCTACTCCGGGAGCCATTCCCTCGAGGGTGGAATCCTCCACGCCTTTCCAAGTTTGACGGATCGAAAGACCCGGTGGAGCATGTACTGGCTTTCCGGGATGCTCTGGTCCCACACGAGGATGATCATATCCTCTGTCGGACCTTCGCCAACAGCTTGTCGGGAATGCCCCTCGAATGGTTCCACAAGCTCAGGCACTCGTCCATCTCCTCATTCTCGGAGCTGAGCACGCGGTTCATCGACCAGTACCGATGTAATCGTCGGGAGCTGAAGACTCTGGAGTCACTCTTCGGGATGAGTATGACCCAGAAGGAGACGCTCCGACAATTCTACCATAGGTTCAGGTCCAAGTACCTGAGCTTGGCGGACGCAGACGGGTAGGATCGTATGGTGATCGCGGCCTTCAAGAACGCCATTCAGCCTGCCCAGCTCGTCAACGCATCGCTCATCAAGCGAACCCCGGAGACGATCAACGAGCTGTCGCGGCGCGTCAAGAAGTACATCAAGATCGAAGACGCGGACCGTAAGAGGAAGGCGGTGGAAACCAGGATCACGAACCAGGGCTACGCCAAGCCTGCTGCTGTGAAGAACGTTAACAAGCAGCAGGGGGATGCGACACGGCACGAGGCAAAGCGGCAAAGGCAAGACAGGCCAGCGAGGCCGCAGTGGAACAGAGAGTTCACAGTACTGAACACCCCCATTGACCAGATTCTGGAAGCTATCAAGGGTGAACCATACTTCAAGTGGGCGCAACCGCTTGAACCCGGAGAGAGGGGAGTCAGAGATGCATCAAGGTACTGCGAGTACCACCGGAGCCAAGGTCACACTACCCTGCAGTGTCGGGCGCTCAAACATCATATCGAGGATCTCATTGAGGCCGGCCATATTGGCTGCTTCATTGACCTCCCTCAACGTAAGGAAACTAAGGCTGTGGGAGAGGTCCAGCGTGGAGCGACGGCACAGCGCTTACCGGGTCCTCCGCCAGAAAGGCATCAGCTCCGAGAGGTAGATGCAGTCTACGGGTACCATGGCCCGGTACCATCATCAAATGCCGTCGACCGACAGGTGCGACGTATTGAACAAACAAGGCAAGTCCACCATGTGGTACTCGACCCTGTCATCCGCCCCGAGCCAAGAGTGGAAGCTGCAGTACAGTTTTTGACGGCTGATCTGGTCGGAATAGAGAGGCCTCACAACCATCCCCTGGTCATACGGCTCCAGATAGCTAATCGTCTTGTGAAGAGAATTCTGGTCAACGCCGGAAGTTCGGTAGATGTGCTCTTCCTCAGCGCCTTCGACGCCATGCAGCTAGATCGCGGACAGATGACCGAGTCGTCGTCGACGATAATGGGCTTCACGAGGGAGGCTGCAAGGGTGGTTGGTGAGATCACCCTCCCGATCACAACAGGGCATCTCACTAATCTTACCCGGTTCATTGTGATCGAAGCTCACTCGGCATACAACATCATCCTCGGAAGGCCGTGGCTCCACCACTTGGATGCGGTCCCCTCGTCGGCCCACCAAGTAGTGAAGTTTTGGACCGACAAGGGCGTGATGAGCATTCGAGGTGACCAGTCTTCGGCTGCCAAGTGCGAGCTCAGCGCCATCCATCTGAAGACAACATGCCAAATTGAGGGAGGGGAACCAGGTGGAGGCAGCACTGAGTTGGGCATCCTCAACCTCTGGACTGCGAAGCGGAGTCAAGAAGCTCCAACGTTCCAACGGACCTCGGCCCGGTCAAGCGTAGGAGCACGAGGAAGCCAAGCCCTTCGGAAGACCGACCTGTCAGCTGAACTCCAAGAGCTGACAGTGTCGGGGGACCTACTGAAGACCGACTTGTCAGCTGAATGTAAAGAGCTGACAGAGTCGGAGGACCTGCTGAAGACCGACCTGTCAGCTGAATGTAAAGAGCTGACAGAGTCGGAGGACCTGCTGAAGACCGACCTGTCAGCTGAATGTAAAGAGCTGACAGAGTCGGAGGACCTGCTGAAGACCGACCTGTCAGTTGAACGTAAAGAACCGACAGTGTCGGGGAACCTGATGAAGACTGACCTGTCAGTTGAACGTAAAGAACTGACAGTTTTGTAACGTCGGATCTATTCAATAAAAATGCACTTGCTCAGCGTTTTTGTTCATGCGTGAGAATAATGACAAACTGAGGCAACCTAAACCAAGTGGTACATAACACTCCGAGCGAGTTCTACCACTTGGCCGACCGGTCGACAGGACCCTGCGAAGGGCGAGACCGGCCGGTGAACACCTGGGAAGATCGGTCGACAGACCCCGCCGGGGTACGATCGGTCAACCAACCTAAACCAAGTGGTACATAACACTCCGAGCGAGTTCTACCACTTGGCCGACCGGTCGATAGGTCCCTGCAAAGGGCGAGACCGGCCGGTGAACACCTAGGAAGATCGGTCGACAGACCCCGCCGGGGTACGACCGGTCAACCAACCTAAACCAAGTGGTACATAACACTCTGAGTGAGTTCTACCACTTGGCCGACCGGTCGACAGGTCCCTGCGAAGGGCGAGACCGGCCGGTGAACACCTGGGAAGATCGGTCGACAGACCCTGCCGGGGTACGACCGGTCGACCAACCTAAACCAAGTGGTACATAACACTCCGAGCGAGTTCTACCACTTGGCCGACCGGTCGACAGGACCCTGCGAAGGGCGAGACCGGCCGATGAACACCTTGGAAGATCGGTCGACAGACCTCGCCAGGGTACGACCGATCGACCAACCTAAACCAAGTGGTACATAACACTCCGAGCGAGTTCTACCACTTGGCCGACCGGTCGACAGGTCCCTGCGAAGGGCGTGACCGGCCGGTGAACACCTGGGAGGATCAGTCGACAGACCCTTCGGGGGTACGACCGATCGACCAACGCAAACAAGGAAGGGTATATCACCCCCTGCTAATACAAGGGCCAGATTTTGGTCGCGCATCGTCGACGTGTAGTTACGCATGTCATCGACGTGCAGTTACGCGCGTCGTCGACGTGCAGTTACGCGCGTCGTCGACGTGCAGTCAAAACATGAGAACCAGATTTCAATGACACATCATCGATATGTACCACAGAGTTAAGGGGAAGAGTTACTATTACAATCAACTCGTCAACGACTCAGACTTACCTCATTAAAGTCGTCGAGCTGACTCTGCCAGCCAGGTGCAACGCTGGGGGTGTATCTTTCAGTATCGGAGGCAGCAATCAGCGTTGTACTGATATGCGAGAGTGAAGGAGTGGAGAAGCCTGTCTACTACGTCAGCCGTATCATAACGTCAGCTGAAACTCGGTACGCGTGGATCGAACAAGTAGCCCTGGCATTAGTGTACGTGTCAAGGAGGCTTCGCCTGTACTTCGTCGCTCGCCCCATCGAGATCATCACCGAGCACCCCCTGAAGGAAGTACTGGATAACTCTACTCGGGCAGGTCGGCTGAGCAAGTGGGCTGCAGAGCTGCAAGAGTTTGGTCCTCGGTATGTGCCTCGGAAAGCAGTCAAGGGCCAAGCACTTGCGAACATCCTCAGCAATTTCATGACAGAAGACATTGCACCGGTGCCAGAGACGTTAGAAGACCTGTCGGTAGCTGCCGGTCGACCCGTGGGAGTCGGTGTGGCAGCAGGACAGGAGGACGAAGGAAAAGGCTGGAGATTGTTCGTGGATGGCTCGTCGTTCGCAGTCGGGAGTGGTGTGGGGGTAGTCCTAGTAACCCCCGACCACACGAAGCTCGAAAAGTCAGTGCGGCTACTTTTCCTGACGACGAACAACGAAGCTGAGTACGAGGCGATACTGACAGGACTAGAGATGGCGACAGCGCTGGGGGTGACCAGCCTACAGGTCTACGGCGACTCCTAACTGGTAATCAATCAGATTATCGGTAGGTACGAAGCCCACGACACCAGAATGCAAGCTTACCTGAAGCTAGCCCGGGAGTTGATTGCCAAGTTCGAAGACATAAGCTTTCACCAGTTCCCCAGAACGGAAAACAAGCAGGCGGATGCCCTTGCTAATCTAGCATCGGTACTAGGAGAAGACAGAGAGAAAAGGGTCTTCATCGAGGTACAAGCTGACCCCCGAACAGTCGGCCCCGCGAAAGATAGTTGCCTGACGAGGACACAAGCCATTGAGGCGGTCCATACTATTGCGGTCAGAGCTGACTGGGTAAGCAACATGAAGAAGTACCGACTTAATGGGATACTACCGGAGGACGTCGATGATGCCCGAGAACTAAGACGGGCACGCAAACCGAGATAGGCACACACGTCGAGACGGCACGCGCAAACCGAGGCGGGCACGCAAACCGAGGCGAGCACGCAAGTTGAGGCTGACATGCAGAATGAAGCTGCACGTAAATCGAGGCAAAGTGATCCTGACCGGACGGGACCGAAGACCATCCGGTCAGGAGGGGGTATTGTGTGTACCATTCCCTCTTGGAGCCGGCAAAGCAACAGTCGGAGAGAAGGAAGGAGGGGATCGGCCATGCAACAAACCCCCCTTCTCTCTGGGTCGGCATGTAGCCAGAAGGAGAGGGGGGGGGTCGATCGGTCACCAAGGAGGCACCCCCCCCTGGGTCGGCATGTAGCCAGAGGGGGGGGTCGGTCGGTCACCAAGGAGGCACCCCCCCCTGGGTCGGCATGTAACCAGAGGGAGGGGGGTCGGTCGGTCACCAAGGAGGCACCCCCCCCTGGGTCGGCATGTAGCCAGAGGGGGGGGGGGGTCGGTCGGTCACCAAGGAGGCACCCCCCCCTGGGTCGGCATGTAACCAGGGGAAGGGGGGCCAGTCGGTCACCAAGGAGGCACCCCCCCCCTGGGTCGGCATGTAGCCAGAGGGGGGGGTCGGTCGGTCACCAAGGAGGCACCCCCCCCTGGGTCGGCATGTAACCAGAGAGGGGGGGGTCGGTCGGTCACCAAGGAGGCACCCCCCCTCCTCTTTCTGGGTCGACATGTAGCCAGAGGGAGGGGGGTCGGTCGGTCACCAAGGAAGCACACCCCCCCCCCCCCCCACTCTCTCGACGGGACGTGCAACGAGCCGAAGAGTGAAGCAGCAGTCGAACACGGAGGTCTCGCTGTGCTGACAACGCTCCACGATTTCCGGGCCAAAGTGACCAGGTGTCAACCGCGCGCCACGTCACCACGGCGGTTGAACTCATTGCGGGGACACGTCAACCGCCCGATTTTCGCGGAGTGCCTTAACCGTCACCCCGCCACTATAAAAGGGGACCTACCCTATCAGCGAAGAGGAGGAGGAATTCTGGAGGAGACGCTGCCCGTTTCGTCCCGGAATTTGCGGAGCTGCGGAGGTCGATCGGCAGACAGATACTGTCTGCATACGACCGGTAGTCAGACACTGTCTGCAACGACCGATAACCAGAGACTATCTGCGGAGGTCGGTCAGCAGACAGATACTGTCTGCATGCGACCGGTAGTCAGACACTGTCTGCAGCGACCGGTAACCAGAGACTGTCTGCGGAGGTCGGTCGGCAGACAGATACTGTCTGCACGCGACCGGTAGTCAGACACTGTCTGCAGCGATCGGTAGCCAGAGACTGTCTGCGGAGGTCGGTCGGCAGACAGATACTGTCTGCATGCGACCGGTAGTCAGACACTGTCTGCAGCGACCGGTAGCCAGAGACTGTCTGCGGAGGTCGGTCGGCAGACAGATACTGTCTGCATGCGACCGGTAGTCAGACACTGTCTGCAACGACCGGTAGCCAGAGACTGTCTGCGGAGGTCGGTCGGCAGACAGATACTGTCTGCACGCGACCGGTAGTCAGACACTGTCTGCAGCGATCGGTAGCCAGAGACTATCTGCGGAGGTCGGTCGGCAGACAGATACTGTCTGCACGCGACCGGTAGTCAGACACTGTCTGCAGCGATCGGCAGCCAGACACTGCTTGCAAGCGACCTGCAGACAGACGCTGTCTGCAGCAGTCGGTAGTTGGAGTGAAATTGCAGAGGTCGGTAGTTTGGGAGACCGGTCCTCAGGGTATGTAATTGGGGTTAAGGTGAGAGATTGTAACCGAAAGAATAGTCTTAGTGCATTCTCGCCCCACCCGTGGTTTTTTCCCCTTCGTCGTTGAGAAGGGGTTTTCCACGTAATTCCTGGTCTGTTTTTATTTGGCTTGTTGGATTGTGCTCGCCACTCGAACCGTCCGGTTTGATTCAGAACCCCCCACAATATATATATATATATATATATATATATATATATATATATATATATATATATATATATATATATATATATATATATATATATATATATATATATATATATATATATATATATATATATATATATATATATATATATATATATATATATATATATATATATATATATAGAGAGAGAGAGAGAGAGAGAGAGAGAGAGGAATGGGATGCTACCTATCAAAACAGCATTTTTTGCTGCTTTGAGACATTGTTTGACCATCCTAGAAGTTTTGGAATTTGATGAAATTTGGTGAGGGTGTTGTCTAGGGTAAGATGATCATCCTCACAAATTTTCATCAAATTCCAAAACTTCTAGGGGGTTCAAATGGTCGAAGCAAAATCAGTTGTCTGCAGTCACCGTTAAAATCTGCAGCATTTTGCTTCGACCATTTGACCCTCTTAGAAGTTTTGGAATTTGATGAAAATTTGTGAGGATGATCATCTTACCCTAGACAACACACTCACCAAATTTCATCAAATTCCAAAACTTCTAGGATGGTCAAACAATATCTCAAAGCAGCAAAAATGCTGTTTTGATAGGCAGCATCCCGTTCCTCATATATATATATATATATATATATATATATATATATATGATGTTATTTTAGTTTTCTAAGACAAACAAAACACGCATCCCAATGGAGTTAAGATCCCTTGATTTGGGGGAGATCTTTAGAGTATCTCATCGGCCACGTCATGAGCTTCATGGGCTAGTTAGCCCAATAGGGTGTTTTGGTACCCACAGATATGTGGAGAAGGGATAAAAGAGAGATTTTGGGGGATAGTATTAGCTATAAACTTATCTTCATCTACCATCTTCATGGAAGCTCTTGGACTTTTTTTTTTATAGATTTGTGAAGGCAAAGAGGGCATCTAAGGGGGATAATGGAGATCATGGATCATGGGGGAGGAAGTTTCAAAGAAGGAGATGGGGGATAGACTGCGACCCCCCCCCCCCCCACACACACATACACACACCAACCTAATTGATATATCTCCATATGATGTAAACATTTGCTTTTAAATTGATTATGTATTTTCTTTTACTTTTAGGTAAACAAGGATATGGAGGCTTGTCCCACCCTAGCTATTATGTTAAATGAAAAAGACTCTGATTAAGCTAGTGACATGCATTGTACCCCTTGGCGAGCCCCACAACGCAACCAAAACCGGGGGGGGGGGGGGGGGGGGGGCATCTAATTGGGCTTTGAGGCTTATAGGAGGCTCACAAATCTATGAAGCCTCTAATACGCGTTATTTTGGAGGGCTAGTCGGAGTTTTTTTCATTAAATGTTTGTTCTTTTGGCGAGACATAAATAGGATGGGTAATTATTTTGCTTTAAGACATTTTATGAAAAAAAACAAAGGAAATTAAATGTCCCATGACTCTTTTCTGCTGGCCAAACCCAACTAAATTTTTTGTTACATTTAGTTCCTCTATTCTTTTAGCGGATAAATTTTACTTGCCACATATGGCAAGTGAGATGTGAAAAGTTAGTTTGACATCCAATTACAGTGTCCCTTTACATTTTGATCAGAGTTGATTGTGATTCACCAGTCGAGAGGGGTGCAACAAACTGCTGTGATCATGACGATAAAAACCACGACATATATTATCTTCAGGGATGCCTTCTTTGTAATCAAGCAGTGATGTTCCTCCGAACGTGGCATCCAATCATAGCACCAGTTTATTAAAACAGAGACGCGACATCCAATCACAACATCCCTTTGCATTCCGATTAGAACCAATTGTAATTTACCTCACGCTAGATGCAACTAATGGCTATGATCGTGACAGTTGAATTCATGCAACAAGCACTCGGGGGGATGATACAGTTAGAGCGATACTTATCCAGTGAACGTCTATCATTGAAACAGAATTGCTCAAATTTTCAATCACGGTGTCCCAATGCATTTTGATCATGGTCGATTACGTGGGTTAACTGATTTGGCTAGGTGCAACTGACTGTTGTGATCACTGACAGTTTTGTGACAACGTCCCTTTACATTCACAGTCATGTGGCATCCAATCATGTCTATTTGTATTCACCAGTCTGGTTGTGTGCAACTAAAGAATGTGATTGCAACACACATTTGTTGCAAATACTATCTCCGAAGATTCTATTGTGAGATTTTTTTTTTTGTTATTGAATATAGAGTATCCTAATTTAGTGGAATTGTCCTTGTGGAAAATAATGTTCTACCACTAGTGGGCAAACAATGCCCAATCAAAGTTGGTGGGACACCAATGTCCTGCTAAAATGAAAAAAATAGAATCTTGAAAATTGGTTTACTTGAGACATTGGGCAAATTAAAGAGCATGAGATATATTTAAATTTTTCTGGCAGATCAATCCCCGACCTATTTTACTCGCCAAAAGAACAGACCCTAAACATGTTATGGTGGAACAAATTAACCTCTTATAAGCAAAAGCAAAAACATAGATAATTTAAAAGCAAATCTTTCTATCATATGACAATACATCAATTCCTTATATCATGGAAAACTCTTTCTCAACTTTAGTAGCATGCTCATAGCTGGAGTTTGCAGTGCCTCCAAGGATGCTACCTTTGTGGTATAGTATCGACGTCGATCACAATCTGGTGGTGGAGATCGACGCATCGGTGATCAAGTGGCGCACCGGACAATCATCATTCCTTGTACCTACCCCATACAAAATCTTGACTGAAACTAGTCTAAGTGATATTGGCATAAGCCAGAGAGGCACTGTAGCTATTGTCGAAAGGGTCCACTCTAATGATGGTGATTGGATTAAGCAAATAGATCGAACGACTGGGTGCTATAATGGGACATAGCAACTATTGTGCTCATAAACCCATTAATGTGGTCCAATTATGTAACACACACAAAAAAAAAAAAACTACCAACAAAAATCATTGCTCGCACAAAAATTTATGAAAATAAACAAAGGAATATGATACGCGGTGTAGAGGATGCAAATCAGGATGAGACACAAGAGGGGAGTAGAAGTATGCTCAGATCGAAACGAGATAGTGGGATACGTGTGGGGGTCAAGGGGAGGAAAAAGGATGATGCACCGTCGTAAGAAAAAGTTGACCCACGATTGTGAGGGAGAGTAAGGGGGGTGTTTGGCATCATTCATGAACAATCTATTTCCATTTCGAATTGTTTCGGTGGAATGAAGGACTTGGGAACAAAAAAAATATTACTACAGTTGTTTCTATGCCAACCGGAATGCTGGACCATCAAATTGTATTAGAAATAGTAATTGACGGTAATAACTTTTTCTTGAAGAGGATTAAGGGGAACGGTTGTTCCACATACCAAACACCCCCTAAGATGTGCAGCTCGAAGTCCGGCCATTCCAACTTGCAAGGAATCACCATGAGAATTATTTTGCTTCACCCTCCGTGAAGGGGGTGTAACACCCCCCTCCTCCTTGGGCCCTGCAATCAGGGGAGCCCCAAAATTTTTTTATGTATACTCTAGGACATATTGGGCACCTAGCGCTAGTGACTAAGAAAGGGTTCAAAGTTGGCCCGCCCCAGTTAAGAAGAAGGCTCCCAATCTTTGGGCTTTTGTCTTGTATTTGGGCCCAAACCCAAATAAACAGTTGTAGGCTCTACACGGGCCTCAGTGTGCAAAACAATTCGACCTGCTTACCCATTAAAATTGCTCATTCCTAAAACGACAAAACGTCAGCACTTAAAATATGCATGCTTATCAAAAACAATCTTGCCTTTATCTCTCTCTCTCTCTCTCTCTCTCTCTCTCTCTCTCTCTCTCTCTCTCTCTCTCTCTCACACACACACACACACACACACACACACACTAACACATTGACTATATATGATTTGTTCTTCGATCGTTCGAGGCCCATCATTCTCAACTCCTATGGGCCTTTTGTCGATGTTCTCCCTCTCGCTCTCATCGTCATGCAGATTGATCGCCCACAGACGCTGGATGAAATAATATTCCCACAACCACATGCATGCCCCAGATGACAGGCCACAATTCTTCGTATGTGTGTGTGTTAATTGTGACTAGTGACTAGTGATCGCTCATGGTCACCTATTCCGCAGCAGCGACCAGTCTCTTCTCTCTCTTTCTCTCTCTCGGCTCTCTCTCTCTCTCTCTCTCTCTCTCTCTCTCTCTCTCTCTCTCTCTCTCTCTCTCGCTCGCGCGCTTGCTCTCTGTGTGTGCGTGTCTGTGTGTTTGATCGTCGACTGCTCACGGTCAACAACTCTGCAGTAGCGGGCTTCTTTCTCACTCGCTCTCCGCGTGTGTGTTTGTGACAGGGATGTTTTGAATTGGACTTTAATCATTGATTTGTTAATCGCTATTCACTCGAGTTCAAGATAATTTATGTCATCCATCTAATTTGTCTCTCGCTAATCACTCTGCAGTAGCGGACTTCTTATCGTAAAAAATAAAATTTATGTGGATGAACATGTTAATTTTATTGTCTCGAAAATTCAGCAAGATATATCAAATGATTGTATGTCAGTTTTAATTTCTTTTCTATAATTTTGTTATCTAAAATTTTAATTATGTTAGCTTTTATTTAATAAGGTATATAAACTAATATTTTACTTCTAATGATTGTTTTACTTCTATGTCAGCTTAATGCCTATTAGTATGTATAAAAGGGTTCTATTTTCGATCTTCGTCCCATGCTGCAAAAATCTCAGGACCGGTCCTGATTGGCCCACCTCAAGGGCATGTATGTATGTCATTTGGCTTTATTGACCATGGTGAAATGACCAAAAGCCCTTCACATGGGGTACCGAGGAGGGGATTTGTTCAACCCTTTTGGTTTTATTCATCATGGAACAATCCCCTCCTCCTCATTGCCCCTTTTGGCTTTATTCATCATGGTGAAATGAAGAACATCCCCCTCCTCCTCATTGGCCCACCTCAATGGCATGCATGTATGTCATTTGGCTTTATTCATCATGGTGAAATGACCAAAAGCCCATGAAGTGGGGCAATGAGGGGGGGATTAATTGTTCCACCCTCCTTGAGAGGGGTAGAGTCTCAGTCAAGAGAGGTTCATGATGCTTTATCACAAGAAGTGGCATAAAACGCCAACTCTGGTTGAAAAACAAAGAAAGGTACATGGACCCCTCGATCCGCGTGGTAAAAATGCCACCGGACCCACTTGAAGACCAACATGGGGGCGGCTGCAGAGAGGGCTCTAATTGCCACCACCACCCAAGTTATCTGCAGTCAATTGTGACCCAGTAAACATTTGGATTCAGGTCCGGATCACAAAACAAATCCAAACTTCATTTAGTCCCGATTCATGTTGGACCTGACCCTGATCTGATTAATCAACTCATTAATGGGTTGTATTTGAATCCAAACCCTAGATCTGATGATGGCTAATGTGTACTTAGACATCTCCAACCGACTCCTAGTTGGAAGCTCCTAAAGATCGTGGGCCCCACTTGAGGAGCCACGTCATCCAAATTTGCTCCTGGCTCGGAGCTCCTCTCCAGTCGACTTCCAATTAGGACCGCTAGGGCTTGTTTGGTGTTGTTTTTTTAGCATGTGATTTACAAAACACATGTGCAAACAGTCTAGGATTGTTTGGTTAATGCTGATGTGTGCAAACAGATGCACGCTTGCTCAATTTGTCCAACTTTTGCATATAAAACATTGCAAATGAAGTTTCACCTAATTAGATAAACTTTAATTGCATGTCACATGTGCGAACAGTTGTACACACATCATCTTCACAGCAACCAAACAAACTTCTAGAATTTTAGAGAATGCACGCGTGAGAAAGAGAAAAAGGTGGGGAGAACATGGGGTCTACTTTTTTACAGGCCAGCTCCAAAGATGCTTTGGCGCATGCGGAGGAACTCGAAACTTCCGAACGAATGGGTCCCATTTCTCCTGCCAATAGATCCGGAGTGACACATAGGCCCTAAGAGGTGCGCTCGGAGCCTGTTGGAGATATCCTTAGAGCATCTCCAACCAACTCCTACCCAACTTCGACTCCCATCCTCCTCCCATGTGCCACATAGGATAGGATAGTGGGAAAAAAAATCCCTCCTTCGATCGACTCCTACCCATCCTACATGGCTGAAAGAAATCAAAACAAAACATCCCATCATATGGCGGGTCCCACGGATAGGAGGCACTTCCAGCTCCTAGCTGGCTCGAGCGATGCCCGGCTAGGAGCCGGTTGGGTCTGAATTTTTCGCTACAAGACAAAGCCACATATGATAGGAGCTGAGATGGGAGTCCGTTGGAGATGGCCTTAGAGCATCTCCAACCATCCCCTTTATTCTGCCATTGTCAAATGGGAATATTTCCTAAATATTTCCAAATGGAGGTCTTCCATCTCCAATCATGGTCTCTATATTTTAGCATCTTCAAGGAATGTATCTTATTTTATTTTATTTTTAAAGGATACATTTGTCATTGTATTGAATATATACATTCTTTGGAGGACGATTTCGGTATTGATTGAAATCCTACCCAAATAGCAGCAACTGCTATTTCGTCACGGACCCGCTATACTTGGCAGTCAAAACACCCCCTGTATAAATACAGAAAAGAATAGTAGAGGATTGGAGGCTCCCATCCGCTATATTTGCCAATATAGCAGACGGTTGGAGATGCTCTTAGGCTCCATAGAGGAACAAGCCCGTTTAAGATTTGTTGGACCCATGAAATCGAGCTCCAGTGTTTGGGTACTAATGAGATGCTTAGATGGGTACTCCATAGATTGCACTGTCGGCGACTAAGTCGTCAATGAGTCAAAGAGCATCGGGCCCCACGTCCTATGACGTCATTCCCGTAATTCCCGGCCAGCCTTACGTTTTTTTTCTCGAGTAATGCTATTTGAACATACTGACGGACAACCGGCGGACAACCCGCGGGTGTGTGGGGGCGTCGGCCAGGGAAAGATGTTCAGTACATATTCCGTACCTTAAGGTCCATACAACCGCGGG
The DNA here is from genome assembly GCA_947650365.1 of Chamaelirium japonicum. Classification (NCBI taxonomy): domain Eukaryota; kingdom Viridiplantae; phylum Streptophyta; class Magnoliopsida; order Liliales; family Melanthiaceae; genus Chamaelirium; species Chamaelirium japonicum. The sequence goes on from OX393554.1 coordinate 67,872,552, forward strand.
GGCCACCTCTGATTCAAGAGACATGGGGTAGGGGCCCCAGCACATGGGGTAGGGGCCACTCAGAGCGTGAGCGTGCTTACGGAGTCTGGGGTACGATTGGCAATGGGACGGTTACGAGAGTAAATTATGAGGGACTTAGTGAGAGGTCGAATTACTAAGAGGTCCCTGACAAAATATCAGTTTAATAGAAAGGACAGGCCGGTAACAAGATGGCATTGCATTAAGTCCTTTCGGAAAAGGATGTAGGTGGAGCAAGTTCCACACGTGACTTTATCCCCATTTAATGACCAAACCATCCCTTAGTGCATGCCCCTTCGTCCTAGTAATTAGAGTTTAACCCACGAGCAATTTTTTTTAAAAGAAATCTCGATAGAATAATTTTTACTACACTATAGCAATTGTAACTCAATTCGATAATAAAGAGCAACAATTGCTACAGTGGTAGCAAAGAGTAACAATTCAGTGATAAAAGAGTCACAATTGCTATAGTGATTTCTTTGTAGTAAAAAAAAATCGACAAATTTGGTATAGGTTCTTAACTATTTTGCAATATTAGCCGCATGACACCATAATTTGCTATATTAGCTAATGTCCCTATAAGTATACATTTGTCTCCAAAAAGAGTGTATATTCATCTTCGGAAACAGTATACATTCGTTTCTGTAAAAGTATATATTTGTTTTTCGAGAGAGTATATTCGTCGGGAGGGACCTGAGCTATATTTTAAAATTAACGGGTCCTGTAACTAAAAGTCATCTCTCAAGAAGGGTACTTATGTCAAATTTCTCCCAAAAAAATTTATCAAATCTTATTTTTAATATATATATATATATATATATATATATATATATATATTTGCTACAGTGAAATCACAGTAACAAATGTTACTCTATATTACTAGAATGTTGCTCTTCAAGTGATATCATTGTACAGCTACGAGTAGGGGTAAAATGGTTATTTTCCAAACGATCAAAAGATAAAATGGACTTTTTTCAAACAAGAGGAATTGGTGCAAAGGCAGCTTGTTGTCGGTCCTTATCACTATAGTGATATGTTGTCAGGGACCTTATGCACATTACCCCATTTATAATTTTTGAATAGACCCATACCAAATTTGCTCCGTTTACAAGAGGAATTTAAAACCCGAACCCGATCCATTGCCATCCCAAATTTGGGGGCAGTGGGTTTTGCGGTTGTATGGTACGAAGGATGTGATGTAAATTTTTTTGTCGGTCAAAACTTGGTGCCTGTCGATGCACTGTGCCCGAGTTCAAATCCACTCCTATCGGTTGGCTCCGGTCGATGGGCTTCAGGCCGGTGAATACCCGAAAGCAATATTTTCAAAATCGAACCAGAAGGTGAACCGAAAAGGCATCTAGTCCGGTTCAAACCGTTGGTTCAACCGCTTGAACCGCCTAAATAATAGGTATCTAAAATTAGAAATTTAATAAATATCTCAATGAAAAGTCTGATTCTCTGGTTTAAAAGGTATGTTTGAAGTTTTTTAATCATGACCATGTGCTCAAAAGTCAAAATTTCACCATCCAGTTTTTTACAAAAATAGTATGTAGTTTATTTTTTAGTGGACTTTTACAAACGAGCCGGTTTATTCAAAGACCGAACGGAAACATGTTCCGGATCCGGTTCGGTTCCAAACAGTCGAACCGTCCGGTCTGGTCCGGGTTTCAAAATACTGCCGGAAAGTGAATCGGAGCCCCCACACCACCACCGCGGATTGTCCGCCAAGTTGTCCCGCAGTATGTTCAAATAGCATCACTCCTTTTTCTCTCTCCCTGACAACCGCCGCTGCGGACCGTACGATTCGTCTGATGACGGAAAGGACCATACAACAGAGGTGAAATCACATCGCTAGCCTTGAAGTGGAGATACGAAAAGACGTCGCTTTCATGATCCAATAATCATTTGCCCACCTGCAGCAGTTAGCGGGAAATGAAGAAAAAGGGAAATGATCCGATAAGGCGTCCCTTAGGTAAGGTGGCGCATCACAGCCGTCCGATGGTAGCCGTCAGACAGGTGAATGACACTGAGCCCGAATTGTGGGCTGCTCAAACAAACCAAGCTTTTAACCAAACTAATTAAGCCCAAACAAACCAAAGCTCGATCGGCTCGGCTCGTTTGCAGCGAGGCCCTGTCAGATTCTAAGCAATTAGAAAGAATTAATCCAAATCATATATATCCAATTGTGTTTTAATTAGTGTTAGTGTGCTTTCTTTTCTGGACATCTTTACTATATAAATAGGATAGGGTTTACGAGGCTGAAACCAAATAATACCATCTGCTTGTCCCTATTTATATATAAAATGATACTGAACATGTAAAATATCAAAGAGTTTTTAGTCTTTTCAGATATCTAATTTCAATCAAATGGGATTACTAGGAGATAACCACCCACTATCTATATATGTTCGACGACCCCAAATTTTTTTTTTTTGCCATCCAAAAGGTTAATCTTCACTCAACATCCCCTATTCCTACTGCTTTCTGTAGGGATGGAATTAAATTGTGCAATTTCGGTGCGGCTTTGGACAAAATTGAAACTGCACCATAATAAAACCGCACCGCACCGCGACGGTGTACCATTATGCAAAACAAAAACCCCACCATGCAGTATGTTGTAGTGCGATGCACAACGGTTTATCATTATAATGGTATGAAAGGTGCGATTTTGTGCAGTTTTAGCTAAAATAGAAACTACACGGCTACATCAAAATCGAAAACCGAAATCGCACCACATCGCGGCGGTGATGTATTTTGGCAAACCAAAACCACACCATGTGGTGCGGTTTACCGTGTTTTTCAGTTTTAAATCGCACCGTTGCCACCCCTCCTAGGTACAATATATTTGACTGATGTCCAAACTACTATAGCTAGATCGAGTAGTAGGAATAGGGGGCTGAAATCCGATTTAACTGTTCATTTATAACTGAAGAAGAATTACAATCATCCTCCATTAAAATAGAGGACATATAAGCGGGGAGGGGATCGAGTAAGAGAATAATTCTTCAATAAAGCACATATGAAGCTAATTAACATTGAGCCGCCTGGTTACCATCGATCTCTTGAGATGTGAGGAACATGTAAGAGGGGGAGAGCTTCACGAGTATCCTACTTTCCACAATAATATTGTGGATCTTCCATGGTGGGACTAAGGACCCGTCAAACAGGAGAATAATCATTTTGTGGTTGTCGCCTTCCATGATTACTTTATTAGTTAGTATCAATATTCAACAATAATTTAAGTCCTTTATATGCATGGCCAACGCTTCCGCCTCCAATTAATGGATGGAAGAATTAAGTATACATATGAGACGTGCGTGCATGTATCTAGTATATATGATGGAAGAGATGATAGACTAAGTTGAGAACATTATTTTCGCCAAAAAATTATAAGATAGGGCAAAGAAATTTCTCTATAGTCTTATCTTTTCCTTGGATATATGCATGTGTTGGGTTTTGGCTTCTCAAAAGACGAACCCAAAGAAAAGTTCATCCGCACGCAATGCAGACTCCAGTTGTGGCTCGCCCAAGCGCACAGGAAGAATGCTCAGGCACCCGGGTAGGTTTTATACGAGTAGGAAAAGACATGAATTCACCCGAGCGAGCTCCATGAGCGCCCGGGAGAACAAAGGGTGATTTGGTGGTGAATGGGGGCCAGGTTTGACTTCTATGGTCATGTGTTTCCTCTGCTGTAAAGGGAAGATGTGTGTGCCTCTAAGAGAAGATGCATTGAATAGTCGAAGATCGAAAGAGAATTGAAGGATGAAGAGAGAAGAAAACCTGGTCTAGAGTTTGGCCACAAAGAAAGAAGGAAGAGAGAAAGAAGAGAATAGAAAGATAAAGAAAAAAGATGAAGGAAGAAGGGAAGAGAGATCGAGTAGAGGTTCGTTTTTGGGTTCTTCTTTAAGTTCATCCAGGTTTTCATCCAAGTTATTCGGCACGTCTACGTCGGCTTCTACTTTGATGGGTGCTTTAATTTCATGGTGATCCTCTGATATATCTCTCTATCTCCAGGGCTGGTTGTTCTCTACTCTGTGGGTATTTCTATGAAATGAGCAAAAAGAGGGTTCGTGGGGTCCGATAAACGGTGACCACTACATGATGTATTATTTTGCTAGTAATAATCAAAAATCCTTGATTGCTCGGTGAATCTCTGGTTTTTGTTAATATTGTATTGGTGTATCGAATTCTATGTATGATGTGCAATCTCTATAATGATCCAATCGTTGAAACTTTGAGCACCATCCAGATAGCTTTCGTGGCACAACAAATTGATATCAGACAGGTCAATTTTCATAACAAATTAGTATCAGAGCAAAAGGTTTGATATGATGCCTCGAGGAGGTTGGACCAAATGATAGATGATGCAAGGTTGAGGATCAAGAAATTTAATGGTATGAACGTCATATTATAGAAGATGAAGAAAGTGGATGACCTATAACAGAAGGATCCCTATTTGCCTCTCGGTAGACGGGCCAGCGAATAATTTGGAGAGGATGTTTGAGAGATTAGGAGATTATCGACAGAAAAGCATTGGGATTGATTCTTCTCTCTCTGACCTCAATGGTGGAGTTCAATATCTCCAAAGAGAAAACTATGTCGGATTGATGGAAGCACTATCCGGGATGAATGAAAAACCCTCTGCTTCTAGTAAGTTCTTCCTGATACAGAGGTTTATTCAACATGAAGATGGTGGATGGTAAAAGCGTAACAAAACACATCAACAAATTCAATAGGATTATGAGTCAACTAATATCCATTGAAGTCAACTTCGACGATGAGATCAGGGATCTACTACTGTTGGTGTGAGTTCATAATAGCGGTTGCAATTCTTCTAGTTTCAAGAAGATAATGTTTGATGATATTACGGGTGTCTACTAAGCAAAAAATTAAGCATGTGAAAAAATCTCAAGGGCTTTTGCAGAGGTATACAATTAGTCTTTGAGTATTACAACAATGACGCAGGGTGCAAGGACCAAGAAGAAGGTCGAGTACTATTGGAAGTGCGGCCCACTCGGGCACTTGAAAAGTGAGTGCAAGTGGACAGATAATGATCAAGCAAGTTTCGGAAAGGGTGCCATGTGATTGGTACATAAATACATCGTATTTGTGCTCCTAAACTCTTGCTTACTCATGCTACATCTGTACTAAATCAATATAATTAAGTTTGTTTTCATGATTGACAGAAAAATAACTACTTAACGCAAGCATCAACAACAAGAAAGATACGACCAACTTCCATGAAGACAAAGAAAATGCATCGATCGATTGATCGAGCCTGAGTGCTGATCGATCGGCCGCTGAAGGTTTCTATAGACAAAGAAATCACCACGACAGATCGACCGGACTTGAGCTCCGATCAAATTCATGGGCATGGCGATAAAAGCACTCGGCGTCCTAATGTGAATGACTAAGATCGAGCTAAGGATAAAAATCAATCTCTTACGCTTCAAGGCCTATTTATGCATCATCTCTTTTGAAGAGAAGGATCCGAATTTTGGTTCTCAAACCATCAAATTAATTTGGAGGAGGTTTCAGAAGAGGAGAAGTGCCACAATATTGGATTGTTCGTCTGTCTTTATCAACATCTTCATCACTACCTTCACCACGAGCGGCTAAGCTTTACTCCAGGGATTTGATGAAGCCCTAGTTTTTGTTCTAGTATTACTTATGTATTTTTAGAGTTTTGTTATTTCAATTGGACACAGCTTGACAAAGTTTATTAATTATTCATTCGTTGTTCATTCCTTCGTCTTGCATGATTGATATTGTGAAATCTATATCGTGGGAATTGAATAGATCGTATTTTTTTTTATCTTGCTTTGATTCTAACTTACTCACCATCACGCAAGAGATGCACCATGTTCAAGAAGATGGTATGTGCCTTAAATAGAGGATCATGCTAAACTAAAGATGGTGCATGACATGTGGCCATTATATTTTGATCTATTATTCTTCCATGAGATGAGTTATGCTAAGGGAAGAAGATCTGTAACCCTAAAGGACAGTTCTTGCTAACCGAAGATAATTCATGTCGTCAAAGATAATAACATATGTTGAGATCCCGTTATGGTTTCTAACTATAATGGATCAAAACGCTCCATTGGGATAGCAACCCTAATTAGCATAAAGTAATCTAGTTCGAAACTAGTGGTAGATTCTCCACTGTAGATCTTCTCTACCTGATATCTCTTTTAGTTTAATATTTAATATTAGTATTAGTCAATCAGTAATCTACAACAAACCTTCTTTCTCTTATTATTTTAATCCTTAGAATTAGACTTAAAGTTACCCAATCGCAATCCCTAAGGACGATATCGCTTTTTAACCCTATAACTACAACCCGACCGGCTAAGAATACAAGTGTGGTCAGAAACGATCACTAGGGTTGGCCTAGCAATGGAGATGTCGAGGTCAAAGAAAAAGCTAATCTAGTTAGATCATCGGGTTCAGATGATAAGTTTGTCTTGGCGGGAACTAATATGAATAAATCAGGTCAAGACTGGTTACTAGATAGCAGTACCACATACATTACGTATACTCACACAGGACATGCATGTATCAGTAGCTATGTAGGGTGTGGGGGTGGTAGGATGATGATCGGTGTTGACTTCGATCCAGGGCTGATCAGGAGAGTTAGGACGTTCGTTATATTCCATGTATGAGAGGCAATCAATCCGTATTTTCATATTAGATTCTCTTAGTACAAGATCATTGGTCAAGGTGGAGTCCTAGAGATTTCAGATGTCAATCCTTCAGTCTTAAAGGGAGTTTACAGTGGAGGCTTGTACAAGATTGTAACATGGGGTATTTTAAGCAAGGTTTGATGAAGAAAAGGTATGCAGGGGTCGGAGTAGTCAGGCACGAGAAAGACAGTAAAGAATTGGATTTCAATCAAGTCCAAAATCAAATTGGACTTAGTTGATCTATTATCGATCCAGAATATTGGGCACCCAATGCAAGGTGCAGGCACCTAATAGAGGGTGTAAAGGAGGCGATATGGAAAGTATTGGATTATTACAGGTTCTCTAGTAACGACGGTGATGACAATGGCAAAGATGCTTTGTGGTGTTGGCTTTTGAGATTGTTCGATTTTGGCCTCTTAAAAAACCAACCCAGGGAGGTGTTTGCTTGCACGCAAGGCAAAACTCAACTGGAGATATTGAGCATACAGGGAGCTCGCTCGAGCAACCCGTGTGTGGTTTCTGGCCGGGAGCATTAAAGGCCAGGAATTCTCCCGGGTGAGCTCCTTAAGAGCCCAGGCGAACTGAGGGCGACCCGAGGGTGAATGGGGATTGAGTTTGACTCATATGGTCATGTGTTTTCTCTCCTATAAAGGAAAAGTGGCTCTAAGGTAAGAGGCATTCAATCGTTAGAGACACAGCAAATTGGAGGACAGACAAAGAAGGAAAACCCGGTCTTGGGTTTGATTGCAAAGAAAGAAAGAAGAGGAAGGAAGAAAGAGAGAAATAAGAGAAGAGAAGAAGGAAGAAAGAAGATAAAGGAAAAAAAAAGGCAAGAGGAAAGAGAGGATGGAGGTTCGGCATCACGTTCTCCTTCAAGTTCATAAATCCAAGTCTTTATCCGGTTCTTCAGCACATCTACCTTGGCTTCTACTTCAGTAGGCACTTTTCATCTATTTTGGGTAATCCTCTGGTACATTTCTATACCTCTCGGCTGGATTACTCTCTACTCTGTGGGTGTTTCTATGAGAGGAGCAAGAAGAGGCCGGGTTTGCGGGGTCCGACAAACATTAATTACTATATGGTGGATTCTCTTACCAGTGATAATTCAAATCCTTGATTGCCTGGTGAATCTGTGGTGTTAATTACTATTGTATTGGTGTATAGAATTCTTTATGAGATGTGCGACCTCTATAGGGCTCAAATCCTCAAAACTTTGAGCACCATCTAGAGGGATTTCGTGATGCAATAAATTGGTATCGAAGAGGCCAACCAATTTTACAACAGCATGGTGAATTCTTGATTCTCATTGCATTGAATAGTGATAATTTTCTCCTTTCCTCTATTATCTCTCTCTTACTAGTAGGAATCAAATGGGGATTTTGAAACTCTCTCTGTCGAACCTCCTAATTCATATGTGGCATACATCTTGAGTAACAACTTAATTATAAATCAAGTGCGTGTAGTTTGCAAGTTTGTTTCTAAAGATACACCACGTACACCAAAACATTAGCCTGTTATTGGCCATGCATTGGTTTTACACCATATGATCACCTCAAGGTTCACCGATCTATATGTAACTAGCAACTGTAATTATCTTGGCCAACCATTGAAAGGGATCAATGAAGCTTCTCGATCTTTGGATTATCACCCAAAATCAATCATGTAAAATTCAACTTTGATTTAATTATTAATACAATTGAAATTTAGCATGACCTATATATGGTGATAATTAATTCCCATTTATTCTTGAGAAAGCATGGTAATATGGACATATGAGTGCTCAAAATTCTTGTCTCATAAATTTCTAATCTAAGTATATAATCTGAAAAGTTAATTAATGGACTAGTGAGACCATTGCCTAATTTTGAACACAAACCAATACCTTCCACAATGTTAATGTATATACGAGTCGGGTCGGGTTCTAAGTACATCGGGTTAGGCGATGGAGGCGCGGGCAAAGGGGAGGTGCAGATCGAGCGGGGGTCGGGTGATGCAGGTGATCGTCGAAGGGGCGGTGCGGGTGCAGGGGATGCCGGAGGGAAACGGGGGGGGCCTGGACGGTGCGGGCACAGGGGAGGCACAGATCGAGCAAAGGGGCGGGTCAGGCGATGGAGGCACGGGTCGGGCGATGCAAGCGATCGCCGGACGGGCAGTGCGGGGACAGGGGCTGGGTGCTGGAGGGAAACGTGGGGGACCTAGGCATGCGGGCGCAGGGGATACCGAAAGGGTTGGAGATCGCCCGAGATCGGGGGCTACCGTCTGTGTTAACGTCAAAGAGAAGGAGAAGAGGAGGGGAGCTCTGATATCATGATAACCAAGTGATAGCTAGGGTTTTTGGGAGAACAGAGATCATTCTCATTAAAGGATAAGCCCAACATATATACAAAATTGCAAACCCGACCCATTTTTTTTGGAACCCACTCGGTCCAAGGCTCGCCTTATTGCTCGTGGCTTCTCCCAAGAGGATGTGATTGACTATGAGGAGACGTTTGCTCCAGTTACTCGGATGATCACTGTGCATACCCTCCTTGCTGTGGCAGTTGCTCGAGGGTGGCATCTGCATTAGATGGATGTGATAAATGATTTTCTTCATGGTGACCTCTTAGAGGAGGTGTATATGGCCCCTCCACCGGGCCTCTATGCTCCTTCTGGGAAAGTTTATCGTCTGCGTCGGGCCATCTACGGGCTCAAGCAAGCCCTTTGTGCTTGATTTGAGTGGTTTTGTAGTGCAGTTCTTGTCGCCGGATTTGTTGAGCGACACTCTGACTACACCCTATTCATCCGTTCCTTCAGTCAGGGTCTTACTGTTCTACTCCTATGTGGACAATATGATCATCACCAGGGATGATAGTGCCACCATAGCATCCCTTCAGCGCCACCTCTAGAGTTAATTTAAGATGAAGGATCCGGGACCTCTTCGTACTTCCTTGGACTTGAGATAACCCATTCAACCCATGGTCTGTTGGTCTCCCAAAAGAAGTACATCTCTGATATCATTGTTGATGCTGCTCTCACTAACTATCGCACTGTTGACACACTAATGGAGCTCAACTTGAACCTCTTATCCATAGATGGTGAGCCTCTCTGGGATGTCTCAATATAGCAGAGGTTAGTTGGGATGCTAGTCTACCTCACTATGATTAAACCTGACATTGCCCATGCAATAGGCAATATTGTTAGTCAATTTTTCAGGCTCCCCGGTCCGTTCACTACGCAGCAGTACTTCGAATCATTCACTATATCGGGGGTATCATCACCCGTTCGTTGATTCTACCTTGCACCTCTCCTTTAATGTTGCGCGCCTACTCTGATGCAGACTAGGCAGGAGATGTTACCACTCGTCGTTCTACTATTGGCTACTGTATTTTTCTTGGTGATACTCTCATTTCTTGGCGTAACAAAAAATAGGAGTCTATTGCTTGCTCCAGTACGGAAACCAAGTATAGGACTATGACTTCTACCACTGCAGAAATTATCTGGCTTCATTGACTTCTACTAAACCTAGATGTCAAAATATCTAGACCTACACCGCTTTTCTGTGGTAACCGGAGCGCTATTCAGATTGCTGGCAACCCAGTCTTTCACGAGCGGACAAAGCTTATCGAGGTTGACTGCAAGTATATATGTTCGCCAGAAGTTTCTATCTCACCCCATCTCCTTGCGGTTTATTCCAACACAGGAGCAAACTGCTGATGTCCTCACGAAGCCCCTTACTATTGCGCATTTAATTCCGCCATTGTATTAGCAAACTCCCGGTATATGATCCACCGTGAGTTTGAGATGGAATGTATGTTGGGCTTATCTCTTAATGAGAATGATCTCACTTCTCCCAAAAACCCTAGTCGTCACCTAATTATCACACACAATAGTTTTGCTGAGCTTAAACATAATCTTACTCCAAAAGTTGTTAGAATTTAATAATGATCGCTAATTAACAAAGCAATTTTAGAAGTGTACGTATAATCAATAGAATGAGCATACGCCACACACTTTTTTCTAGTTTATGTATCTAGCTAATCATCAAAATAACAAACAAATCAAGCTTAGTGCATCCCTATCCAATGTGAAAGTTCTAGAAGACACATCGTACACGCGATAATAGTTCTCCTACCAAGATCCATAGGGGGAAAAATGCAAGATTTCACACATCTAAGATAATGACAGGCATCAACAACATCCAACGTATACCCGCATTTGAGTAATCTTGACAAAAAAACACTCAATTAATTAAAGTAACGACACGGCTAAATCCAAACAAGGCACCAATAATTTAACATGAGACTACAAGCACTAGATTCGATCGGTTTACGTGATATCAAGATAGGTGTAGGGTCGGATTAGTTCCCTTAAATTATGGGCAATTAAGCACCCAAACGAAGGTTTCTCACAATTGCTCAGATACAAATTTCAGATCCAGAAGAATTGACCTATATATTTCACCCACCCAATCTATTGTGATCCTTCGGTTCCTTTTTTTTTAATCCATTGTGTTCTTATTAAAAAAAAAAAAAAAACCCATGTCATCCTAGCTAGGTCACCACCTCTTGTCATCATCCCTTACAATGTACAAAACCCTTTTTTCAATTGGTATAGCCTTAAAACAAACTTAAAAGACTAGTTAGCACTAGACGAGAAGCTAAACCCTCGTCAAATTTTAGATTAGATGTGGAGGCCAGGGAACCGGTGGCGGACCCAGAAACACCATAATTTAATTTTTTAGAGGGCCATCTGTAATGATTTTTATAAAAAAATGAAATCTCAAAGTGCCCCCAAGTATTTATGTGTGTGAAAGAGAGAGAGAGAGAGTAGCCTAATGCATGCATGTAGCCTAATGCATGCATTGGAGAGAGAGAGAGAGAGAGAGAGAGAGAGAGAGAGAGAGAGAGAGAGAGAGAGAGAGAGAGAGAGAGCTAATGCATGCATTATTTGTTGATGAATGAATGGAAGATGATAATTAGGAGTAGGTCAGTGATTGTTTGGCCTGGTGAGGGTGAGGTGATGAAGGGAGTGGTGGGGTCGTGGAGGTGGGAAATATCTTTCTGGCTAGGTTTTGTTATTGCATGCCGTGTGGGGCCATAGTTGGAGGGTGGGAAGCAAAGAAGAGATATAGGCCGGGGGGGTCGGTGATGAATTCCAAACCATCATGCATCTCCCTTTCAATAACCTTGGGTCTACGTAATAATGCTGCCGGAGGCTCGGACAAGACTACTCGGCTCAACATGCCCGCTGCTCCTGCTCCCCATCTTTCTTTATTTCTTTTTTTTTTTTCTTTTTTTTTTTTCGTATTTGATAGATAATAATAATTCCAAAAAGATAAATCACGCCTACAATCAAGAATTCTAGAGAAATGATCCAATCAGGCTTCCCGTACGTAAGGTGGCACGCCTCGTTCATCAGAGCCGTCCGCTAGTCCCTCTGCCTTACCGTACGGGACACCGTACGGTAACTACTGGAATTCTATTGACCTTTCAACAGATATGGGTTGCTTGTTCCTTCTGCATCTCTCTCTCTCTCTCTCTCTCTCTCTCTCATAGGAACTCCATAAGATGAGGGAAAGAGAAAGAGGGAGGGTCAAGAGGCCAGGAGCTAGCGAGAGGCTTTCAGCGTGTAGAGAGAGAGAGAGAGAGAGAGATTACTGTTGGTCTTGTGATCTAGGGACAGGGGGTGGTGCAGATGAGAGGAAGAAAGAGACGCTGGTGATCAAGGTTTGTAGAAACGGAAGACGGGGATACAGTCTGTCTGCATCTAAAGGCTAGGGCCAGGAGATCCCAACCGAGAGAACCCTGTATGGTATGATAATGACAATACAAATAAAGGGTAAATGCTTTCATGATAATAGCTACCATTCTCTCATAATTCAGCTTGAAGTGCCAAACCCTTTTCTAGAGAGAGAGAGAAAGAAACAAAGTGTCCTTTTTTAGAGAGAGAGAGAGAGAGAGAGAGAGAGAGAGAGAGAGAGAGAGAGAGAGAGAGAGAGTTTGTTCTCTTTGATGGGAGAGAATAGCAGAGCTGGGGGGGGGGGTTCAGAGGGTGGACGCCCGTGCGGGTAGTGGACCGTATCCACAAGACGCAGTTAAGCCGGGGACCAGCAAGCTATACTCAGACGGCCAATTTGTCTTCCCGAACCGGCTCCCTTGGCGTATCATCGATCACAGCCGTCCGTGGCCCGAAGGCTTACTAGTGAATGGCCCTCAGCCGCGAGGGACGGCTGCGATCAGATGCCACGTCCGGGTGGCCTGGTCAGGGAGGACAAAGTGTGTGGCTGAATATCATTGCTCTTGCTTCAGCGAGGGGGGTGGGTGGTTGGGGGGGTGGGGACGGAGGATTGAATGGATGTCTGTAAACGTTAATAAGGTTCCTGCTACAATGAGAGCCGAAACAGAGAACTGGAAGCTTTCATAAATGGGGCGATTACTTAATTTTTGTTTGTTTGGGTAAATTACACTTTGCCCCTCCTGCCCCCTCCCCTCCCCTCCCCAAGTTTAGCTCAAAAGCATTTAACCCCCCCTATAGTTGCAAAAATACATTTTGACCCTTCATTTCAGTTTTGATCAGAAAAAAAATACCAAATGAAGGGGAAAAAATTGCAGGAACTAAATGAGGAAACTAAGTAGTTGACAAAAAGGGGTATTGTGCTAACATTTCAAACTTTAGGGAGCAATTTGGAACAAAATAAACTATAAGAGGGGTAAAGTGTTTTTTAGATAAACTTTAGGGGGGAAATTGTAATTTACCTTTTTTTTTTTTTGGCCATTGACAAATGAAATATTATTCATTATGGTTATGATTCCTCGTGTAAATAAAGAAAAAAAAGAAAGAAAACAAAGAATTATGTTGTATGAGAATAGAAGATTGATGCTGTACGGGCATGATCGGGCCGAAAGTGGCAAAATTCGGCATAAGTAGGGGGGATTGATTGGATATATACTACAAAGCAATTATTAAAGGGAACAATTGCTTTGAAATTGCTCCTCAAAATTGCCGATATGACTCTTCCATGCTCAAATTCCATCATTTCAAGGGTCTAAAGATTTAGAAATGCCAAAATTTGCTCACTTTAAAGCTTCTATTTAGCTAGCGAGGAATTGAAGGATTTTTCAACATACTTTAATGGTTGTTCCAAGAGTGGTTATACACATTGACCGATCGAGGAGAAGCTGAAGCAGTGGTCGATCAATCACTCTCCCCCTTTTCAGGCTCGCTCAAAGACTGGCTTTAGGATCGATCTACTCATGTGACAATATATCCTTAGCCGGTTTTCGTTGTAATCTTTCAACTTTTAAGTTTTATTATCAACAAACTAGCTCCCCCTCCCCCACCACAAGAAATTAATATATTTTCACCTTGGGTTTAGTAATTAAAACAAATTAGAATTTGCTTGCCACCTAAATACATTCACTATATATATATAGAGATAGAGATAGAGATAGAGATAGAGAGAGAGAGAGAGAGAGAGAGAGAGAGAGAGAGAGAGAGAGAGAGAGAGAGAGAGGGCTGTTACGTTGAGCTGTGAGCTGTGGTAAGAGTAAATGAGCTGCTGGTATTTTGACCCCCCTAGAAGTTTTGAAATTTGATAAAATTTGGTGAGGGTGTTGTCTAAGGTAAGATAATCATCCTCACCAATTTTCATCAAATTCCAAAACTTTTATGGAGGTCAAATGGTCGAAGCAAAATTTATAAATTTTAACGATGACTACGGACGACAGGTTTTGCTTCGACCATTTGGCCCCCTAGAAGTTCTAGAATTTGATAAAAATTGGTGAGGATGATCATCTTACCCTAGACAACACCCTCAACAAATTTCATCAAATTTCAAAACTCCTAGGGAGTCAAAATACCTGCAGCTCGCTTTCTAAACCGACAGCTCACAGCTCACTGTAACATTCCTCTCTCTCTATATATATATACATATATACTTTTAATGAGAAATGTTAAACAACACTAGCTAGATCCTCTTGTTCTTTGTGCTCTAGATTGTGGGATTTTGTTTTCTTTAAGGAAAATGCTGAATCATGAGAGAATCTAGCTAGGATCCTCGACTGGATCAATGAAAGAATTCTAGAAATTTTTTATTTACGGGATTTTCTTCGATCTTTGAACCACATAAACAACAACAAAAAACCTAGAGAGAGAATATCAAATAAATAAGTGATTCTTCGCTTGCCAACCATTAGGGTTCTGCTAGTAGTATTTACTCTTTCTATCACCAAATAATAAGAAAACAAAAAGGAAAGAGAGCGAGAGACAGAGAGGTGAGATAGATATATTACACTCGAGGTTCAAGACGAGGGAGATGAACCGCCGGGCGGAGCACTGGATCCCTCCCCCGCCACAGAAGAAGCTCCGGCTCCGCCGGCCGCTGAAGACTCTCCACCACCTTCGCCGGAGGGCGGCGGCTGGCCGGAGGCGGTTCGTTTGCGCTTCTTCTTGTCGTAGGGGATGCCGCGGGCCTTGGCCTGGGAGTCGCGGACCTCGCGGAGGTATATGCGGACGGCGCGGGCGGCGAAGGGATTGGCGTCGGGACGGCCGCCTGATTCCTCGAAGGCGGCGCGGAGGCGGCCGATGAGGGCGTCGAGGGAGCCCCATGCCTGGCGGAGGGAGCAGGTGCAGGGGGCCGGGGGCGAGGGGTGGCCGTAGAAGGGGCACCCACCCGTGTGGACCTTGGTCTTGCCGAACTGGTCCAGGTACCGCAGGAACTCGATCACGTGGGCCCCGCTGCACCGCGCCAGGCTCAGCGGCGGCTTGTGGTTCCGCAGGTACTGCAGGAACGTGTTCCAGTCCCGCCGCTTCTGCGACTCGTACCGGCTCGGTTGCTGCTGAAGAGGCGCCGGCGATGGGTTCGTCGGGTCACCGCCGCCGCCGCCCCCGCCCCCGCCCCCGGATGAGGACGAGGGGCCCTCCCCTCCGATGGTGGCGTCGGGGCCGGTATCCATGCTCCGGCCTTCCTTTCGTCTATGTTTCTTCTATGATTTCGCTTCTTTGGTTTTTGGGTTAGGGCTCCTTCACCTTTTGTTCGGTTTCTGTTGCTTGCTTTGGTGATGCTCTCTCTCTCTCCTCTCTCCTCTCTCCTCTCTCTCTCTCTGCTCTCTCTCTCCTCGGTCTTTACTTGCACCCAACGGAGTCACGTCCCAAGAGGGGGCCACCACCACGTGAAGACCCTCTCCCCCCATTCACTCACTCCATCCTCCGCTCTCGGCCTCTCTCCATCCATCCATCCATTTCCCTTTTAACGTCCCCATCCAAGTCATCTTTCCTCAATCTCTCTCCTCCTCTCCTTTTCTATGAATATTTCTTGGGTTGATGGACCACATTAGATAAGGCTTTCTCTCCTTATGTAGACAAAGAACGCCCACCATTATAATACCATATACTATGTAAGACTAATCTATGACTACATCTAAAAAAAACCAAACATAAAAAGAGAGTTTTAAGGTTTATATATACTTTCGAGAAAAAAAAAAAAGATTATGCTCCATACCTTATGTAACATTCTGTTATTTTTGATATGGAGTCGACCCTTTCTACCATGCGTGGCGTTCAAACTTCGCATATATTTTGTGAAGAAAACCAAGTTGCAGAAGCGACGATCTCCAGCCTCCCTAGATCCTAGCAATCTATTTATCCTAATGGTCATCTTCGAGTTATCTTGTAGGATACCATTGGTGTTGTGGAAGCACCTGTCTTGAGATCAATCACAAAACAAACGTACAGAACAAGCAAGCCACAACGAATTAATACACGATATTTTTAAGATGGTTCTTCCAATCTTGGGCTATGTTCACCGTCGTTGGAGTTTGGGAGATTTTAATTATGAAAAAGAAATAAGGATGTACACCCGACACCTCTCTTTTTCTACAAATCACTCATGCACCTCCACTTATTTTCTAACAAAGTCGAAGGCTCACGATCACGAAGCCTCCAAATCCTCTCTCCATGGAGAATCCCCGTATAAAGTTCTCTCTCTAAAAACCCTAGCTACCACACCTCTATCAATAGCACAACATCGTCTTCTTCATGTTTGGTCTATCTATACCTCTTAAATATCATAGGGTTTACATCAAACAATAGACCCAAACCCATAAGGAACGAATTTCGGAAGAGACTCCAATCAGTCGGTTTGATCCAAACCTGGGAAATCATCGTCATGAGTAAATCTGATTGGTCTAACATAGAACCAATCAATCTCCCATTATGTACATCTCTTATACATCTGGATCATTCGATCGATGGGTAAGACCCACCGACCGGTCGGACAATAAGTTTTTATGCTTCTCCAAATTCAAGCTAGAACTCAAAGTTCTGTTCGTGTGCTTTCCCCATGACCATGAGCACAATTGATTCATCATGTGCACACACTGTCTAGGTCATGTCTGAGTACGGAAACACATGCAACAATTGTGATGCGCTTCTACCTACATCTCGGCGATCAATAGTTTTGCACTGTGGATCCCTCTTAGTTTGTTGTACTAAACGAGGTGGTTGCTAGTAAACTCCCCCTCCCCCCCCCCCAAAAAAAAAAAAAAATAATAATAATAATAAAATAAAATAAAAATCAATCATAATCATCTACCCATTTTCCATATTCGTTCATCTGTACCACAATCATCCATTGTACGCATACACGTACGACCAATAAATTGCACTCTGTCCCAAATAGCAGGCACAGGGATGATCATGATAAACACTGTTGAGATGGTCATGCCTCACACAATTCAGTCCCACATCGACATAACGGGAGTGGTAATCATTATCTTAATATACCCGATTACTCCCCTCCTCAACAGGTACTTTTGGGGAGGAACTCGGGTTGTCACATGGTATCAGAGCTACGACATGCTCCGGGAGCTCCGCCCGATTATGCCCTTGCCACGCATGTCCCGCGTGTGAGGGGTGCTAAGATCGATGATCATGAAAGATCTGGATATTGCAGTACTAGCGCATGAGACAAAAGCGATCTAAATTAAATCTATAAATTGGGTCATATACTTTTTAGTATATAATCTAGAACGCTTTTAAAATTTAAAGCGCATGCAAGCAGCCTAGTATGATGGAAGATTACCTCACAGGATTTATGAGATGTTCTTGTGGAGAAGATTCTCGAATTGAAGAAGATAAGTCCTTATTCTTTGACTCCGACTAAATATGAAGCAATTCCTCCAGACTGCATACGTACCCTCTTGGGAGGGATCAAGTCGCACGTAGTTCTCTCCTTCCATGATACTCGATCCATCCCCCCTCGATGATGTTTCAAAGATCGAAAACAATGAGGTGTGGAAAACAAAGGAGAAGAAGAAGCAAACTTTTTTTCTTCCTCTTTCTTTTTCTCTTTCTTCCTCCCTCTTTTTCCTTGGTGTGGCTGGACATTGCACGGTTTGGTTAGGGATTCATGTGGCCGGTCACAAGGTATTTAAACCCTTGTAATGGCCGGCCACAAGGATGAGTCCAAGAGAAACGTACACTTTTCGTCTTGGTCTGTGACGACCAAGATCCAATAGGCCAATAGCCAAGAGCCAAGACTCCTGAGGCGGGAATGCCAAGATGGATGAGGTGAGGTGAGGTGAGGTGAGGTGTACAAGGCCATGAGTTAGCCCCACATCGCCTGGAGAGAAGGAGATCCTGAGCTACTTATATAATTTCCCCTCCCAAACATAGAAGACGCATTTTAAAACCGTGCGCCGCTACGGATTTCGTAAGAACTCCGTAGTTAAGCGTGCTCGGGCGAGAGTAGTACCAGGATGGGTGACCCCCTGGGAAGTTCTCGTGCGGGCACGGGCAAAGCGGACAAAATCTTGTGTGTTTGGGGCGGATGTTACAAAATGGTATCAGAGCCGGTTCTCCTCGGGATGGGAGGGGTCTAACCCTACACGAGGACGTGTAGCCCTAAGGGGGGTGGATTGTGACGACCAAGATCCAATAGGCCAATAGCCAAGAGCCAAGACTCCTGAGGCGGGAATGCCAAGATGGATGAGGTGAGGTGAGGTGAGGTGAGGTGTACAAGACCATGAGTTAGCCCCACATCGCCTGGAGAGAAGGAGATCCTGAGCTACTTATATAATTTCCCCTCCCAAACATAGAAGACGCGTTTTAAAACCGTGCGCCGCTATGGATTTCGTAATAACTCCGTAGTTAAGCGTGCTCGGGCGAGAGTAGTACCAGGATGGGTGACCCCCTGGGAAGTTCTCGTGCGGGCACGGGCAAAGCGGACAAAATCTTGTGTGTTTGGGGCGGATGTTACAAAATGGTATCAAAATGTGTTTGGGGCGAACCCCCTCCTCCGGCCGAGCTTCGGGCTCCGACGGCCGCTCCGGCCGCCTCCCACCGCGCCTCCTCCGTGGGGGTGGTGCGGGAGAGGCCGGTCGAGCGCTCGCCGGCGCTCCAGGCCGCCCCTCCCGTCGGCCGCCGGTGCACAGAACCAGCCCCCCCCGCTGTTCTCGTGGAGAAGAAGGAGAGGGGGGGTAGTTTTGTAATTCCAGGTTATAATTAAACCCAGACCCGAACCGTTTAGCCTTGAACCTGACCCGACCTAACCACTGCAACCCGACCCGCTTAAGTGCACAGCAGACCCGGCCCAACAGTGAACCGGTCTGGTTCTCCTGAACCAGACCCGTGGACCAGTCGATTTTGGTTCGACTGCCATTTCTCCGTCCGAACTCGGAATTGGACGAAACTTGCGCCATTTCGACCGGCTCGGAAAATACTACCTGTTGGCCATAGTCTAGAATAGTAATTATACTATTTAATATCCTGTTTTATCCTTTGACCCGATATTATCGCGATACCGTGGTTTGACCGCCGTTTCATCGTCCGAACTCGGATTCGGACAAAACCAGCGGCATTGTGCTCAGAATATTGAGTCTCACCTATCAAACCTAGAATATAACCCTAGAACCTCTTCTACCCTAGTGAACCAACCATGCGATCGGTTTTACCGGTTCTACGTGGTTTGACCCGAAACCATTCGACCGAAGTCGGATTCCAGCGAAACTGGAACCATCGGAAAGGGTTCTTCGAGCCCGATTCGATGAGTAGGTTTAGCTTCTATTTACTTAATTGGCCTAGTAGTGTTAGGTTCGAGTTCTTCAATCGCACGGTTTTGCGTGCTGTCGACTCGATGTTGGTCCCCTATCGAGGGTGCCCGACTATCCTTGGTATAGAACCCTCGTCGTTGATTCTTCTGTTTTAATCGATAGCATTGTGATTTGGATCTGTGTTTGTTATCAGACCATGATTATAGTGATCCAACGGAGGCGGATCAGAGGCAATTAGCAGGAGTTGTGTAATCGACAGCCAGGTGACATCTACTACCCTTGCGTGGTCTTTAATAGTGGGAAATGAGAATGACTAAGGGTAGGTGTCCATGACACTGCATGCAGGCCTCGCCGAGCATCGTCGCATGTGGTCAAGTGGACCCCGCCTTGCATGCGGAGTCACGAGTCCGGCGACGCATGCTTAAAATATTAATAAAGTAATAATAATAATGATTGCTTTTGATTGTATGCATGGACACCGTAATTAGGATTCCCTTAAATTAATCAATAAATTGAATAACTAATAATTATCGGGACCACCCTCCTGAGAGGAGTATGGCAACCCTAGCACACGGGTCACTGGGATGAGTGTCTTATTTCATTTACTTATTATGTCGCATGGGTTGCGAGAGCAGTACGAGACCAGGGGTAAATTGTTGGAAATTGTTAAGCATTAAATATACCTTTTGTAGCTTCAGTAAATATGTTGAAAGATGTTATGTGTGAATCTACCTGATCAGAGGGTAGGGACCCCGTGCGCGTAAGGGCCGTGAACCACCCTGCGCGTACAGCCGAAGTTAAGTAGGTTAGGGGTCATGGGCAAGGGTTGTGGTAAAGCCAATAGGAGGTGCCCTCGAGTAGGGATTGGCCTAGCAACCCTGTCCCGGGAAGTTGAAGTCCCCATAGTAAAGCAAGTTGGACGGTAGAGCTCCACCGTGAAAGACGAGAAACCCCTTATGATCATCTGGGTGATTTGTGCATGGTGTTGGTGGATGCACGGCGAGAGAGTTGGCCCTCTACATCGAAATAAAAGGCCCTATAGTAATGCCCGACCGGGGGCAGGATGAATAAAATATCCGGGGTTCATATTTTGATAGTGTGTGTTTTATCTGTATATGAATTTAGAATTGTATGACTGTTCACATGATGATCTCGTGACTTTAAATGAATGTCTTATTTAGTTTGTTCTTTAATACTGTAGAACATTGAATGGACTTTAGGTTAGATAACCTAGTGACAGTAGGAATTGCATGTGAATATAGACTATTGATAGGTTTAGGTATCATTCTGCAAACATTGATCATACTAGAACTGCTAGATTATATCTTAATTTATTACGATTGGTCGTCTCATATTATTATAGATTATTAGGATGTCACTAGCCATTAATTTGGCTAATCTCTCAATTTCCTATTGGGGGCTACTCTTTCCCACAAGTAGGCTCAGTTGCAGGTCCGGAGGCTCAGGAGTAGCAGTAGGATTCCAGAGGCGGAGTTAGAGTTGCAGTGTTACCTTTCTGCTTAGTACGTTAAATCTTGTAGTCTTTTCTCTTCAGACATTGTAATTGTATTGGAATAAGTGTTTTTATCGGTTAGTTAGCATTCTATGGTTGTAGTTGCAATGGTTCCAGCTGAATTCTTTTGGGTAGGCCTCTCCTCAAGGCCCCAAGCCTAGGATAGATCATGATGAAAATATAAGTGCATATAAATGACTAAATTGATTAACCTTGTAGATAGAAACCTTAGACTGGTGCACCTGAGTGTTAGGGAGTGGTTGAGACTAATTGGCTAGCCGTAGGAGGCTTGAGCCTCGTGCTCCCTCAGATAGACTCCTGTCAGTATGTAGTGGCACCGACAGGTCACTCATACTGAGAGGATATGACTTTTGAAGGTCGAGCTTGACTAGATAATGTCTTCTCTCTATTGACATTTCTCTTTCTCTGCTTTTTAAATAAAACTGTTTTCGAGAAATCAAATTTAAAAGATTCCCCTCTTGTTTCTCCCCCCTTCTTGTTTTCCATATTAGAGAGCGTAGAAGCCCTGTGAGAACCCAAATTGGTGTAATTAATTGACCAAACCCAAAACCCTCTTCTTTTCTCACCTCACACCCCAGGGATCGGTCTTCAGATTTCTGGGGCGTGACATGGTCGGTCTCAGTATCTTTCCAATTGAGATAGATCTTAATCTCTATAATATATCAAGGCTAGCTTTACTAAAAATTGATTCCTTGAACCATTAGGAGACCATGTGGCCGCCCCTTATGAGTCTTATTGGATCCATTGGCCGACCACTAGGTGCAATCCTAATGGTTCTTAATTGGTCTTTACAAGAGATAATCACACATACGTCTAGCTGCATCAACTCCAAGTCAACCCTAGACAATGTATTTGGCTACTCCGAGTCCAACTAGAAAACTATTAGATAAAATATAATTAATTAATTAACTAATTAATTATCTATCATTATCCACTATAAATAATTATGATAATGCCCTTACTTACAGGGGCATATTCTTAGTCCAATAGGATTATGACTAGAATGGAACATTGAGTCATACTCCTACTAGGACACATATGGCTCTCCCTATATTTTAGAAAACTAATTGTATCATATCAAATGGACACCAATATAACCCTAACTTATAGGAATATCAACCTAGTCCACTAGAAGACTCTGGACACTTATAACAATTTCAAAAAAAGTCAACTTATTTCAATTTAAACACTTATGGTAACCCCTTTAAAATAGGTTTGTCAACTTAGTCAAATAAATCATAATCTAGTGATCCTACATAGATTAGAGATCACACACGATTGTCTTCCACACCTATATATTAGGTCATCAATTATTTTACTACAGCGGATCCCATGCGCACATATATATCCACCGTGATGTCAAACTATGGATCCTAGACAAATTAGGACTCTCCTAAATAGAGCATATAGAAGGATACATTAATTAGGAATCCTAATCTTATTTGGAAACTTAATAAGTAGTACTCCTAATCTAGTTAACCATAACGGTCTTAGTCACTATGGGTGGACCCCACAACTATGAAACCTACTTACACTAGGTTTAGGGTTATAACCAATATAAGTGACTTGAAATATTATGGGACTTCGGTGGCTCTGGCTCCAATTAGAAAATAGATATGTCATCTTATGACTAAGTCATTCATCTAATTGACTATTACTTCAACCACCATCAAGTTATAGTTGCTCTCTTAAGTCACACTAATTACAAGAGTGACATTCCCTACTATGTTGAATTAGAACCCCTCCTACTTCCGGTGTTCATGTATGCTATCAGAGATTTAAAACTGTCATTCTCAGTGTAGTTCACCTACTTGAGTCTCAACTCTCCAAGTCCTTATGATCATCATCTTATATTTTGATTTATTTGGCCAGACATAGTGATCAACCTTTCATGGAGGTTGTTCATGGAGACACCTACCTTTCCACAGGGATTGAGGAATTTCCACAACACGCCTATATTCCCTGATATCTAACATAAGCCACCCAATTTACCTCGCTTTGGTCCTTCATTAGGCTTGATCGATCTCCGATCACTACCAATATCTTTGTTGGGTTCGTTGTAGTTATAGGGCTAGATATCGGTGTCGTCCTAAGGATTATGGGTAATTCTTATTTAACTATAGTAATTTACTTAAGAGAAAAAGGATTTTGATGAGTTATTAAACTAAAGATTAAAACCAACAATTAAAACTAAATTAAACTAATGAGGTTGTAATCAAGTTCATAAAATTCTAGGGCGGTGAATCCACCACTAGTCATGCAATTCTATTTTATGTTAATTAGGATTATTTAGATTGATTCGATAATCATTCCATCATGGCCTAAGCCATTATAAATCTCAAGAAATATCCTATTAAGCGGCCAATGGGTGCCCCCTTACCGATGTGGTACTAAATTGGTGGAGTATCTTAACACCCCCCTCACACGGAGCATGTGTAGCAAGGCACAATCGATAAGGCTAGGCCCTGCACACTCGGATTAGGATACAGACTCAGCACTGATACCATGTTAGATACCCTAACACACCATAACCCAGATCGTAAGGGGAGGTCCACAACGGGTATATTAACTGACCAATGGGTGCCCCCCTTGCCAATGTGGGCCTAAACCGGTGGATAGAATCACATAATATTGGCAAAATAATAACCTAAAAACAACTTAAATTTTGGATCACCCCCATGCACAGAATACGACAAGTTTTGCACACAACAAGAAATGAAACAAGTAAATAATACCTAGAGCAATTCAACTATGTGGGCTACGTGTTAAGGAGAGTACTGTGAATGTGAACAGGAGGAAAGTCCCTTTTTTCATGTCGCTTTTATCAGCCTAAGAGCACTTGGTGGCTCTATTATGTACACGAAGAAAATCCGTATGCGAAGATGAGTGAAGATTTTTTTTTTTGGTACAAAAGGCCGGGTCTTAGCTGAATACTAGCTTAGCCATAAGGACCACACATGAGCACACCATGAAGTCGCCACCACCATCACAAAAGGGGCCATTGGACCCATCACGAAGTCGCCACCACCGCCACAGAAGGGGGCTCACTCGACCTGCAAAGGAGGTGCCATACATGAGCACACCAAAAAGCTGCACCGCAACATCGAGGGTGAAGTTCGAGTAGCCAATGTGGAGAATGAAGACTTAGTTACAAAAGGAATTGCCTAGTAAAGTAGAAGGTTAGGGGAACTTAATAAACTGATCAAGACCAAAAGAGAACCCAATCGAAGTCTAAATAGATGAAGATGTGTTACTACTTTTGCAAGAAGGAAGTTCACCCCTTAGAGAAATTGTAGGAGAAGAATGATCGAAGTCATTAGAGAAGCATAACGAGATAATCTGAACAAGCAAGTATAGCTTCTGAATCTAAGAAGGAATGATTAATTCATTCTCACAGTCTTCTCAAGTATCACATGTAGCTATGGTTGAATATTTATATATGGTTGTTCTTACTATATGGCTTTTAGTATGGTCTAATTTGATTAGCGTGGGTAATGATTCTAAGATAGTAAGATGATTAGTGCTAGAACAATAAAGATAAGGGTCTTTATTAGGATAAAAACAACTACGGCAAATGTACAACATATCACAAAATTAAGGACTTATTGGATATTATTTAAGGGCACTCAATTTGGTTTGATATACTTTTGGGAGTTAAAAATGGCACCATTTAGTTTTTTTTTCTTGCTGGACCGACCAGGTGGTCAGAGGAGCGTCTAGCGCAAGGTCTCAAAGAGGTTCATAGATCGAAATAGGGGGATAGTAGTTTATATTCGTTAATTAATTCCATAATCCCTTGAACATGACATTGATGATCAACGGTCAAGATTCACACGCGCGAACAAGGCACAACAGCCTTGAGAGAAAGTTCACTCCACGATGTCCATACCGGAAGTTGAACAAGGAATTGAACCTCTCCAACATTGGAGAGAGGATGTATCACCAGGTTAAGGGCCCTTTGGCCAAAGGGTTGTGATGCAACTGCAAGGGGGAAAAAATCATTATGGTTAATTATTGAAATACTTGTACGGGATATAAATGACACATCCCCTTATGGTGGCACATATGAGATTAGTCTGTGGAATATGAGATTAGCTCAATTATATGAAAAGGAATTAAAATCTATAAATTTAGCTCTATAAATATTGCAATATATATTTTGAAGTTTCAAACTTCTACCGATCTGAGCAGAAGGATACATGAGTACATACATATTTATACATGGGCGCACCCTAGGTAGCCTCTAAAGTTGGTATGTTGTGTCATTCTTTGATAAGTGTTCAAGAATGGTTTATCTACTTCATGACATAAAAGTCTCAAGCATTCACGGAGTTTATAAAAAAAATTAAATGTGGAGAGATCGAGGGACTGGGGAGGGTGCCATGTGGCACCAAGGCGTGAGGCCGGCCTCTGCTTTATAAAAGAAGTATAGACATATTGAAATTTAAATTGTATTCGATTTTTGCTTTGAATAATTATTAGATAGCCTAAGATAATTATCTCAACACCCCCCTCCTCTCTCTCTCTCTCTCTCTCTCTCTCTCTCTCTCTCTCTCTCTCTCTCTCTCTCTCTCTCTCTCTCTCTCTCTCTCTCTCTCTCTCTCTCTCTCTCTCTCTCTCGTGGAGTATGCTTGGCAAGGCACAATCGGTAATGACGCACAACCAGAGTAGAAGATGGGCCCAGCTATGATACTTAGATACCCTCACACCCCAAAACTCGAATCGTAAGAGGAGGTCCACAACGAGTATATTAAATGGCCAATGGGTGCCCCCCTTACCGATGTGGGACTAAACTGATGGACAATCTCAGGAGGTCAACAACAAGTATATTAAACGGCCAATGGATGCCGCCCTTACCAATGTGGGACTAAACCAATGGACTATCTCAACAGATAGAATCAGTTAATGTGGGAGAGATAAAAACCTAATACAAATTAAATTTTGGATCTCCACCTTGCACATAATACAATAATTTTTACACAACAAGAAATGTAATAAGTAAATAATACCTAAAGCAATTTAACTATGCGGCTACATGTTAATGAGAGTGTGAAGGTGAAGAGGAAGAGGAAGAAAGTCCATTTTTCTCATGTCCCTTTCATCATCCTAAGAGCACTTGGTAGCTCTATTATGTACAAGGAGCTAGAAGATCCTTATGTGAAGGTGAGAGTGAAGGCCTTTTTTTAAAAAAAAAAAAAGGTTAGGTCTTAGCTGGACCCAATAGGTGACACACACGAGCACACCATGAAGTCAACACCTTCGCCACAGAAGGGGCCACCGGGCTCACCACAAAGTCACCACGACCTCCACAAAAGGGACCCTCCTGACCCGGTCACAAAGGAGGCGCCACACACAAGCACACCAGAAAGCCGCACGACATGAAGATTAAGTACCCAACACGGAGAGTGAAGACTTAGTTACAAAGGAATTGCCTAGTAAAGTAGAAGGTTAGGGGAACATGATAAACTGATAAAGACCAAAAGTGACATCAATCAAAGTCTAAATATATGAAGATATAGTACTACTTCTGTAAGAAGGAAGTTCACCTCTAGAGAAATTGCAAGAGAAGAATGAAGTCATTTGAGAAGCATAACGAAATAATCTGAGCAAGCGAGTGTAGCTTCTGAATCTAAGAATGAATGATTCATTCTCACCGTCTTCTCAAGTATCATATATATATATATATATATATATATATATATATATATATATATATATATATATAGAGGAATGGGATGCTGCCTATCAAAGCAGGGTGAATGCTGCCTTGATGCCTCTAAATGTGCCACGTGTGCAAGCAGAAAATGACTAATGGAAAGAGAGAGTGGGAGATGGCACAGCTGTACCCGTAAGAAAATATTCAGGGAGGAGATTGAGGAGATAGTTTCCTTTTTTGGTGCCCAAAACAGAGAGAGAGAGAGATCAGAAATGAAGCCCAAAAAAATACAGATGCATCCCTTTTCTCCCAATTGCAGCGTTCCAAGGAGAAGATCGGGTCTGCTGTTTGACCCTCCTTTCAGATCCGGCCGTGAAGTTGATCGTAACCCTTCTTTCAGATCCGACCGTGAAGATGACCGGAACTGCTCCTTCTCTCAGATCTGAACCCGTTGCGAAGATGACCGGAACTGCTCCTTCTCTCATATCAATCGCCACCCCACGTTACCCGGCCACAATGTATCATATATATATATATATATATATATATATATATATATATATATATATATATATATATATATATATATATATATATATATATATATATATATATATATATATATATATATATATATATGACTGTATATTTATATAAGGCTGTCTACTATATGACTGTTATTATGGTCTATAATTTGATTAGCGTGGGTAATGATTCAAAGACAAAAAGGCAATTATTGTTAGAACAATAAAGATAAGGGACTTTATTAGGATAAAAAAACTCTTGACAAATGTACAACATGTCAAGGAATTAAGGAGGAACATGATTTTAAGGGCACGTACCGAATTTGGTTCGATATACTTTTAGGAGTTAAAAACGGTGCCGTAGTTTTTTTTTTGGACCGACCAAACAGTCAGAGGACAGGGTGCTAGTGCAAGGGCTCAAAGAGGTCCGAAGATCAAAATGGGGAGAGCTAGGCAATAGCTGCTATTTGTAATTCCATAATCCATGAATAGCCTTGAGAGAAAGTTTGCTCCACGATGTCCATACCTGGAGCCGAACAGGGAACCTCTCTATCATGGGAGTGGGGAAGTACCACCATGTCAAGAGCCATTTGGTAAAAGGATGACATAGTTGTGATGCAACTGCAAGGCCAAAGGAAAAAAACCATTGATTGTTGAAATATTTATACGAGGTATATATAAATGGCTCATCATCTATTATGGTCACACATAAGACATTATTCTATGGCACATGAGATTTGCTCGATGAAATGAAAGGGGTTTTAAAGCTACACAGAAAGCGAGGATATACAACTCAAAGGAAATTAAAATCTAAGTAAGAGGTTACATGAGTACATACAAAACTGTAGGGGGGAAACATTCACAGAGTTTATAAAAAAAAAAAAAAAGAAGAGAGAGCGGGGGAACGGGGAAGCTGCCACGTGGCACCAAAGGCCTCAGCTTTGTAAGAGTAGTAGAGATTAGGGGTGGTAATGGGTCGCGTCGGGTTGGGTTTGTGTCATGTCGTGTCCAAAACCCCTAGACCCAGACCCAATCCGTTTAACTAATAATGTCTAGATCCTAAACCCGTACCCGGCCCGTTTATAAATGGTTAGACCCATTTACTACACGGGTTTATTCAATTGACCAGATCCGACCCGATCCGACTCGACCCGATAGACCCACTGATACTATATATTATAGTATCGGATTACGGGTAGACCCGACCCGACCCATTGAATTTTAAACGGGTCTTCCCTGGTCTTTCGTGTCCAGGCCCTAAACCCGGACCCGACCCGTTTATTAAACGGGTCTATCGTGTCGACCGTTTACGACCCGAACCCGTTTAGCCCTGACCCAGACCTGCTAACTTCGTATCGGGTCTGCCGTGTCGGGTCCAAAATTACCAGCCCTAGTAGAGATAGATGAATTGAAAATATTAAAGAAAATAATCAAGAAAGAGAAAATTTATATGATATATGTCAAATGATCTCTTTTACCTTTTTTATTCAAATGAAAAAAATTTGTAAATTGTGAGTTGACCCAATGTCACCATCCCACCACCAACAAACAAGACCTTCTTCCAATCCCTCAAAAGGAAAACGAAAGAACATGACTTACAAATGGAGCCAGCCCAGCCCCACCCATTAACAACCTCAATCATTCAAACCCTCATGTAACCGAAAGCAGTAGCTAGTAGCTTGGAAAGTTGATTCCTAAGAATTAGACTATCATCATGAGAGAAGAAGAAAAGGAGGAAATTTTGCATTTAACCACAAACCTTTGCTGAAATTGCATTAAACTACCTCTATTATCACTCTCATAAATTTTATTTTTGTCATTTGTTTATTTACTAAATCACAAGTTAATTTCTTTTAAGTAACAAGAATACCTTCAACCTCCACGGAAATATTTTTTATAAAAAATAAAAAATAATAAAACAACAAGAGAAAAATAATTAACAATCCTAAAAAAATATATTAATCTGAGAAATATTCTATGGTACCCACTTTGGTACCGTACCGAAATTCATAGGGAACATCAGATGGCAGTATAGTGGATCTCACGAATCCACCAAGGGTTCATCCCATGTCCCCTAGATAGGGCACTTAGTGGGCCGGGTTCGGATCGGGCCATCTCGTGCCCAAGCTCGGCCCAAACTTATAAGTGTATGCCCATACAAAGTTCGGATCCAAATTATAATTTTCGGGCTTGGTCCAAATCCGGCCCAAAACTTTTCAACAAAGCCCAAGTTCAAATCTGGCCCAAATTAAGCCCATATTTCTAGTACGGTATATGCCTAAATATTTTTTTTCTTCTCTTAATCACACAATAAAAGAAGAAAATAGCATTGATTACGGTATAATGCTCCTAAAGTCGGAGGCATTGATATTTGTAACGTGGACTCTTTTAAAACTATATATTTATTATATATAAAAAAAATAAAAGTAAAATACTATGAGCTTCGGGCCGGTTTAGTGGTTGTCCATACCCAGCCCATAATATAATCGGGCTTGAATGTTCGAGCCCAGCCCGACCCAAAGTCCAAGCTAACTCTAGCCAAACTAGGCCCAAATCCAGTCCAGCCCAGTGGGCGTCAGGTTGGCCCGAGCCCATTAACAGCCCTACCCCTAGAATAATGCTCCCACCGTTAGGATGCAAGGACAATAAGATTGATGATGGAGATGGGTTCGGTATGAACCAAATTCTGCAATTTTGTACAAAATGTGGACCTTTTTTTTTTTTTGTAATTCATAGAAGAGGAGGAGGCCGCAAACGGACCCCCCCCCCCCCCCCCCCTCCCGCGGAGGCGCCACATGCCGGCACAACACATAGAATCACCACTGACAACGGGGACAACGAACCGCCACTTAGCGTCGGGATAACCACCACCACTCGGTGGAGAAAATGGGACAGAATTGGGGACCAACCATAGTCCTCACCAGTGGCGGACCCAGAAAATCTAAAATTCAAAAGTTTAGGGGAGCCATAAGTAATATTTTTTAAAAAAAATTCAAAACCTCAAATGGGCCCTATAGAAAATTTTCCAACTTTAGGGGGAGGGCCATGGCCCCCCTCAGCCCCCCCTTGGTTCCGCCCCTGGTCCTCACCACAACGACGGGACAACCACACACCACCGCTCATAGGTAGGAAGACCCACACACATGAGGATCCCCAAAAACACAACTTCCCATCGGTGGGGACGACACACCTCACACCGGCGGGGAAGAAAGAAGAAAAAAAGTCACAAACAGAGAAGCAAAAAAACAATACCACCAACAACACGACATCTAGGAAGGTGAGGCGTCACCGATCAGCTGCTCCTGCTCCGATCCAACTGCTTCCACCAACGCCATCGGGATCCACTTCGTCACCGCAGAGGAGGGGACTGGGAAACACCCATCTTCGGAACATCCGCCGTAGGTGGGCCGGGGGCCGGATCTGCCACCCTCATGCAGATTGCCAGAGGACGCACCCCCGAAGCTGATGGAAAGCCGACGAAATGAGTTGAGGAGGGATCGTTCCACCCCGGAGAGACGAATATAAAATCTCCGCCGCTGGCAAACCTCTATCTACAAGGGGAGGGAAGGGGCACGAGATTCGTCCCCCAAGGAGTATCCGACCGACATCCCAGCCTCCCCGGAGCTGCCGGCGGCATCCGAGGAGATCGAGGGAGGCTCACCAAAACCCTAACCCAAGGGAAGAAGGAGGAAAAAAAATCGGCGCTCTGAGCCTGTCCACTGGTGTGTGAACCCTTATAAAGTCTGATCTCTATTAGAGATTCTTCAAAGCAGGCTAGCTTATTTGTGGTGAGAGATAATAAAGGAAACCATTTGTGGATTAGAGGGGTCATCTTTCTTGGGTGTTCTCCTTTGGAGGCAGAGGCTTTTGCGATGTTAGAAGGTATCAATGTTCCAACTCATATCAATGCTCTAAATGTGATCCTGGCCGAGGATGATAATCTTCAAGTGATCACACTTCTGTCGGATAGGAATTTAATCCAACCATGGTCTATCCATAAAGATATTATTGATTGCAGGCGAATAATGGATACATTCTTAACTTGTATCATTGCCGTACGCAGAGGAGTGAATCCAATAACAAGTCCATATGATGATTTTATGGTTGGTTGAATAACTAAGAGGTGCTCGTCACTCCCACGACTGAATAAAGGCCAGGGTTATGTGGCTAAGGTCCTTGACAACAAATTGGTGGGGTGACAAGGACGGGCAAAAGATGCGTTTCACCTAAGGTCCCTCGTCAAAAGTTCGGTTCGGTGAAAAAGGATACCAAATGCTCAAAATGACCTCACATCGGTCTCCCCTTTCTCCCAAACAACGGTGGCATGGGGGCACGAGCAGCGATGTCGGGGGCTGGCATAATCAACGGTGGCCTCAAGTTGTGGCTGCTTGCCGCCATTGCACAGGCGGTGACTAGGTGAGAATGTTGGAATTAGATCCACTAATCAGAGTCGCAGTGGAAGCAAAAGAAAGATCCGAAGATCATAAGGTGTATGTTTCATTACAATTAATTCTACAAAACAATCTACATGCAAATCTATGATCTTAGCATATGTGCGGACACCCTAGAGACATACTACGATCAACGGAAGACATGCATGCATCTAGTTAGGGGTTTAGAATCATCATACCTTTTTGAATCTATGATCCGGAGACGACGGAACGATGAAGAACCGCACTTGAATCGCAAGGGAAACTGTCGGATAGGACCTTGTCCTTTGCGAATTGAAGAATCCTCGAAATCCCGTCTCTGAGTGCAGGGATTACGAGCCAACGGAGGAATCTGTTGCGAAGACTATGGCAAGCCGCGAGATTTTCTCCTCCTCTTTCTCCTTTCTTCCTTCTCCTTCCTTCCTCTTCCTTCTCCCTTCTTCTTCCTCTCTTTTCCTTGGCCGAAACCACAAAGGAGGAGCTAAGGGTGGGGTTTGGATTTCCTGGAGGAGAGGAGGCTTAGGGCCGGCCCCTCCCTCTCCCTATTCCTTTATAGGGCCGGTCTCCCAAAGCCTCAAGGAAGCTTGGGCCGGCCCCTAGATGGATAGGGACAAGGGGGGCGGTTTTTAGGGATTCCGGGTGTCTATCGTGAAGCCCGGACGAAAACGCCCTTCACGAAAAGCGGAAAACTGAAAGAGAGACTGAGTGAGGTGCGCTATTCGGAATCGAGTTCCGTCAGCTCCTATGAGCTCCTAGAATTATTCCGCTTATTTTAAGATCCAAATTCAATTTGTTCTGGGCCATATTTTATTATTTACCAAAATACCCCTACGACCCGTAACACATGTGAATTAGGTTATTTGGCTCCGGGCTTGCGCTCCATCGCGCTACTTCGCATCCAACGTATCCAACTAGGTCGGGGAATAATTCCTATACGCAATGACAGGGTGGAACTTTCAGGGTTCGGGATCTCTAGCTCCAATCGGATCCCTGATTAACTGTTCCGGTGATACACCGAAAGTTCCATTAATCAGCCCTAATCCGATTAACCTGCGTAGCCACCCAGAGTGCGACGCGAGTTGAATTCTAGTGATCCTAAACTTATGTTACTCCCTCATAACCCTGTTCTCTACTATACTCCGATAATCCTCAGTCCCTCCTATTACTGGTGCCATGATACGACTCGGGCGGTGGGGAGCACCGTCAGATCCCGATCGATCATCTGACTAGTGTTTGATGACTTATCATCTATAACACCACACACCTTCCGGTGCTATGCCTAGCATCCGAAACATCGTCAGTCATACTGACAACCGCCAGGCCTGGGTTAACTGTGTGGACAGATTGTCTCATCAAAACGCACCCATCCAACACTGGACGTCGGATAACCTGTAGAGATTACATGTCACTCAAGCGCCAGCCGGGTAACCCAACGTACCGTGGTATTGGATTATGGAAGGTCCGCATACGTTGGCACATCAAAGCACCACACAACTGGTTGGCCCAGTGTACATGGTCCCTCAGGGTTAAGGACGGATTATCTATAGTAGTAAGACGGTTTCTGCACCAATGTCTGAATCACTGAACTATGCACTATTTTGGTTCCTGTTCAACACAATCATCGTGCTTGGTCAGGTAAATGGGAATCCCACGTTCCCATAGTGGAGACTTCACCACATCCTCTACCTGCCAATAGCTTGTTCTCGGTGAACCGACCGGCATCACCTAAGCTGTGAACTAGTTCTAAGTCTATACAGAACTGGTCCATTGGGTCTCCCAAGCATGGATCCTCCATGCGCCTCAGTGGCCTACTGTGTTCCCTAGGGTCCTTTTATTATATGAGTATTATCATATACCAGAGTAGTATTCTAATTAAAGCAATAACCAAAGTCATCTTTATTAATGTTAATACAGAAATTCCACGCTAAGGACACACGGGCTATAACAATCTCCCACTTGGCCTAGCGGGGAACAACAGTCTTAACTCCCATGGCATCCACGTGCTTCTCAAAAGCCTTGGTCGATAACGCCTTTGTGAAAGGGTCCGCCATGTAATCTACAGACGCCACCTGAGTCACTGCAACCTCTGCTCACTTCTGCAAGTCCCGGATAATATAGTATTTCCGCTTGATATGCTTGCTCTTCTGGTGATATCTTGGCTCTTTGGATTGTGCTACCGCTCCACTATTGTCACAATAAAGTATAATAGGATCTTGAGCTCCCGGTATGCATCCTAAGTCCGTGAGGAACTTCTTGAGCCACACCGCCTCTTTAGCTGCTTCGCACGCCGCAACGTACTCAGCCTCTGTCGTCGAATCCGCGATGCATCCCTGCTTCACGCTCCTCCAACTGACAGCTCCTCCTCCTAATGAAAATACAAACCCTGATGTCGATCTCCTGGATTCCGGATCTGACATAAAGTCAGAATCCGTATATCCAATCGGCAGCAGTTCCTGTGAAGAGTAAACTAACTCATAATCTCTCGTCCTATGGAGATACTTGAACTTTTCACAGCAGTCCAGTGCCCTGGACCAGGATTTGAGTGGTACCTGCCCATCATGCCTACTGCATAGCATATATCTGGTCTCGTGCACTGCATAGCATATATCAGACTCCCTACAGCCGAAGCATAAGGTATCTTCTGCATCTCTAACCTCTCCTCAGGAGTCTTAGGACCCTGATCCTTGGATAATTTCATTCCATGTCTGAATGAAACCAGTCCCTTCTTGGAGTTGTGCATACTAAATCTGACCAAGATAGTATCTGTGTAGGCTGACTGTGACAGCGAGAAAGTTTTGTTCTGGCGATCTCGAGTTACCTTGATCCCCAGAACATAACTCGCTTCACCCAGGTCTTTCATGTCAAATTGAGAGGATAACCACACCTTCACTGTAGACAACGTTCCAACATTGTTTCCAATGAGCAGGATATCATCTACGTAAAGCACTAGAAAAATTATTGCAGTCTTATCGCTCCTTTTATAAACACATGGTTCATCCACGTTCTGCTCAAATCCATAAGACTGGATAGCCTGATCAAAACGCATGTTCCAACTTCTGGATGCTTGCTTCAGTCCATAAATAGACCTTTGCAACTTGCACACCAGACCTTCCTGACCTTTTGCGACAAAGCCTGGAGGCTGAGACATGTAGATGTCTTCTTCCAAATCCCCGTTGAGGAATACGGTCTTGACGTCCATTTGCCAGATCTCCCAATCATAATGGGCTGCAATGGACAAGAGGATCTGATAGACTTAAGTATAGCCACTGGTGAAAAGGTTTCATCATAGTCGATCCCTTCTCGCTGGGTATAACCCTTAGCGACTAGTCTAGCTTTGTAAGTCTCAACGGTACCATCTGGACCTTTTTTTCTTTTGTACACCCACTTACACCCAACAGATTTAATATTGTGAGGTGGTGTTACAAGTGTCCAGACTGAGTTTTGGGACATCGATGTCAGTTCTGCCTCCATGGCTTCCTGCCATTCTGCATGGTCAGAGGATACCATCGATTCGTCATAGTTCAGGGGATCATCCTCCTGAAACTCTGGATCTACCATAAAGGCTTCTCCAATGTATCTATCAGGAGTACTTGTGGTCCTCCCACTGCGACGAGCCTGCAGTGGTTCCATAGAAGTCAATTCTACAGTATCGTTAATCTTAGTGGTATCGGCTCCCACTACGTTTTCTGTCTGCGTACTCCCATCAGTACCAAGTAGTTCTTCAAGAACTACTTTACTGGTGGGCTTATGGTCTATTAAATAATCATGCTCCAGTAATACGGCGTTCGTCGAGACGACAACCTTTCCATCCTTAGGATCATAAAATAAACCACCTTTTGGCCTTTTTGGATACCCAACGAACAGACATACCTTAGTTTTTGACTCCATCTTATCTCGCTTGTCCTTCCGCACATGTGCTGGACAACCCCAAATCCTAAAGTGCTGTAGGCTTGGCTTTCGCTTCAACCACAGCTCCCAAGGAGTTAGGGGTACTGACTTTGATGGAACAAAGTTCAAAGTGTATGCTGTCGTCTCTAGGGCATATCCCCAAAAACTAGGTAGCAATATTGCATAACTCATCATAGTCCGAACCATGTCTAACAAAGTTCGGTTTCTCCTCTCAGATACACCATTTTGTTGTGGTGTCCCTGGTGCAGTCAACTTAGATACGATCCCATGCTCACGCAGGTACCCAATAAATTCATCCGATAGACATTCGCCTCCTCGATCCGATCGAAGAGACTTGATACTTTTACCCGTCTGCTTTTCTGCTTCAACTCTGAACTCCTTGAACTTATCAAAGGATTCAGACTTCCACCGCATTAGGTATATGTATCCAAACCTCGAGTGATCATCCATGAAGGTGATGAAATACTCGAAGCCTCTTATAGCACGGACACTTATGGGCCCACATACATCAGTGTGTACCAACTCTAATACCTCCTTAGATCTGCTACCTTTGGCTCGGAAAGATCTTTTAGTCATCTTGCCTTCCAGGCAAGACTCACACATCGGTAGGCTTTCTGAAACATCTGGACTTAAAAGTCCTACCTTAACCAACCAGTGAATCCTGTCTGAGGCTATGTGTCCAAGCCTTAGATGCCAAAGGAGTGTTGGATTATCTGACAGATTTTTTCTTTTAGATGAATTAATTACACAAGCTTCAGTTATGTTATCCTGCTTATGATTGGAGTTAATTACATAGAGACCATTATGTATCTTTCCCTTACAAACAAAGGAACCATTCAATTTAATTGACACACCAGAAGCATCAAATAAAACTGAAAAACCTTTATTATTCAATAAGGAAATAGAAATTAAATTTCGTCTCAAGGACGGTACATAAAGTATGTCTCTAAGTAATAAACTTCTTCCATCAAGGAACTGCAAGACGACATCTCCAACTGCTTCAGCCTCTGCCACAGCCTCAGTTCCCATGCTTAGGATTATCTTCCCATCACCCAGTTTTCTTGTCTCCTTGAATCCCTTAAATTATTGCAAGCATGGTTAGTGGAACCAGAATCCACAATCCATGAAACTAGAGAACAACGGGATGTTACAAGGGATTCTACTATGTGGATTTGAGATATACCTGTCTCAGCCTTCTTGGGAGCCGCGCGGCAGTCGCCCTTCCAGTGCCTCTTCTTGCCGCATCGGAAATATTTTCCTTTGGGCTTCGCCGAACCATTCTGCTTAGGAACCTGCAACTGCATCTGGCCCATCTTTACGGGCTTTTTAGAATTTCTTTTCTGAAACTTGCCCTTGGCTTTCAGAGAAGAATTCCACTCTACATTCAGGGATTGGGCTCCTGCCTTCATCCCATCCTCTGCCGCCTGGAGCGCCGCTAGGAGCTCTGCGTTAGACATCACCAACCGATTAAAATTGAAGTTGGTAACGAAGCCCTCAAACGCTCCTGATAGAGACGCGAGGAAAATATCGATCTGGATCTCTGCATCCAAGATGACATCGAAGGAACCAAGCTCATTCACATAGCCAAACAATTTCAGCATATGATCCCGAACTAAAGTCCCCTCTGCCATCTTCGTGGACACCAATTTCTTGATGGTCAGGTAACAAGTTACCCGACTACGACCCTCGAACATTTTCTTTAGGTAGAGCATCATGTCTGAAGCAAAGGCCATGTCTTCGACTTGCTTCTGAAGGACGGTCTGCAAAAATGCCACTATGTAGCACTTGCATATCTTATCAGCATCTAGCCAGTCTTTTCATTCCTTTAATTGGACCTTAGTTGCATTTGGTCCCGGTATGGCCGGTTGAGGGGTACTTAGGGCAATTGTGTGTTTGCCAACCCTTAGGACGAGCATGAAGTTACGCTTCCAGTCCTCGTAGTTTGGGCCCGTAAGTTTGTTATCATTAAGTATGGAGGCAAGGGGGTCGAGCTTGGTCATGATTCTGTAAACAATGATTCAAAGCAAAATTAGGGTTTACTACAATCTATTTCATGGAA
This sequence comes from Chamaelirium japonicum, assembly GCA_947650365.1. Taxonomy (NCBI): domain Eukaryota; kingdom Viridiplantae; phylum Streptophyta; class Magnoliopsida; order Liliales; family Melanthiaceae; genus Chamaelirium; species Chamaelirium japonicum. The sequence continues at coordinate 67,910,396 of OX393554.1, forward strand.
TTTAGAAATAGATAATGTATACTCCAGCCGCTATGTCTTCACTACCTCAAGTGGAGACATCCAGCAATCTAAATTCCCTGGGCTCGAGCATTGAGACTATCGGCCTTGAATTAGAGATAGCATCTCGGTGAGAGCATGCAACCGCTTCTGGCAACGGGCCTTTTACGGCCCAGTCTTCATCAGAATTACCCATGGTAAACTGAAAGACCTCCCAGTCTCCTTTTGGCCAGCTTTATGTGACCCGCGTGCGCAGCAACAGCGGCTTCACACAAGCTTTCGGATGCTTCCCACAAATCTAGGTGGTGTCGGCAGGGGGGTTCATAGGCTCCTGCGGTGCAAGAAAAAACTGTTACCCACTGCCACCGGCATCCTCCATGTCCCGACGGAAACCACTAGGCGAACCAGCATGGAAGGAAACACAGCTCTTACCCGGTGGGAATATCGAACTGCGTACCTCCCACCCAAACCCTTAGCCGGTTGATTATGGAGGCCAGGGGTTCCCCTTTGGAGGGAACCTCTTACACATCCCTTCTTTATGAGGTTTTATGTATATCTAGAAAGATCACGACCTCCTAGACTTAGACCCTGGTCTACCGTGCTCCCACTAGGATTACAAATCCTCCCGCAAAGCATTAGTATCCTCGGAAAATATCATAGTCCTTACCTTGAATACTCAGCTTTTGCCTTTCTTGCAAGGATCACATTATATAGATTCCAAGGATCCCGATACTTCACTAGTTTGCCCATAATCCTAAGATCTGGAGCCTAGCCTAAGATCAATGTGGAAAGGACTCCCACTACGATGATGCCTCGTTCACAATTTGATGCCTGATGTCATAGTAGACCTCATCTCATTACAGGTTTTGATACTGGCCAAATAAGGACATCCGACAACCTTCGCCGGACCTCAACCTAATGGTGGTATAACCAAATCGTGCTGAGTTCATACTACCATCAAACGTCATCTAGAAACGGATATCACACAGTGAAATCCTAACCTAACTTGGTCGCTAGGACCACGTGGGGAAAGGGCATCCACCTAGGGTTATCATACTTCTTATGGAGACATTAGTTAATTATCTCTAAACAAATATAACACTGCGTCTATCTCGGTGCACAGTACTTGGCTACCTGAACTACCACGAGGGCGGTTATCGCCTTTTCTTTTAGCTAGCCACCAGATTCGCCATGGTACCGCTTGCCCGAACCGTGGATGAAGCATCATCTCCTTCTTCCTGTGACCGAAAAACTAACACGCTCCGAGCAAGTGCTCGTTCGTGTACAATTTTGCTAGAAAGAAAAAGGAAACAATCCTAGAAAACTGGCCAGGGAACCGAGGATGGTCAACCCCCACCCTCGCCCATCTAGAGCCTTAAAATCCACATACAATAATAATCAATGCAAAATTAAATCCGGGGTCTGACACCCGGATACATGCAATCACAGATTACTATTCAGCGCGACACCTGTAAAAAGACGATACATAGCACAATCCATATGCATGATCTATGTCAAACCCTGACGAAAACATATGCTATTATATATTCACATGATGTTTTTCACGAATTCATGCATTAAACATACACCAAAGCGTGGCTCTGATACCAATTATTGGAATTAGATCCGCTAATCAGAGTCACAGTGGAAGCAAAAGAAAGATCCGAAGATCATACGGTGTATGTTTTATTATAATTAATTCTACAAAACAATCAACATGCAAATCTATGATCTTAGCATATGTGCGGACACCCTAGAGACATACTACGATCTACGGAAGACATACATGTATCTAGTTAGGTGTTTAGAATCATCATACCTTTTTGGATCTATGATCCGAAGACGACGGAACGATGAAGAACCGCACTTGAATCGCAAGGGAAACTGTCGGATAGCACCTTGTCCTTTGCGAATTGAAGAATCCTCGAAATCTCGTCTCTGAGTGAAGGGATTACGAGCCGACGGAGGAATCCATTGCGAAGACGATGGCAAGCCACGAGATTTTCTCCTCCTCTTTCTCCTTTCTTCCTTCTCCTTCCTTCCTCTTCCTTCTCCCTTCTTCTTCCTCTCTTTTCCTTGGCCGAAACCACAAAGGAGGAGGTAAAGGGGGGGTTCGAATTTCCTGGAGGAGAGGAGGCTTAGGGCCGGCCCCTCCCTCTCCCTATTTCTTTATAGGTCCGGTCTCCCAAAGCCTTAAAGAAGCTTAGGCCGGCCCCTAGATGGATAGGGACAAGGGGGGGCGGTTTTTAAGGATTCCGGGTGTCTATCGTGAAGCCCGGACGAAAACGCCCTTCACAAAAAGCGAAAAACTGAAAGAGAGACTGAGTGAGGTGCGCTACTCGGAATCGAGTTCCGTCAGCGCCTATGAGCTCCTGAAATTATTCCGCTCATTTTAAGATCCATATTCAATGTGTTCTGGGCCATATTTCAGTATTTACCAAAATACCCCTACGGCCCGTAACACATGTGAATTAGGTTCTTTGGCTCCGGGCTTGCGCTCCATCACGCTACTTTGCATCCAACGTATCCAACTAGGTCGGGGAATAATTCCTATACGCAGCGACAGGATGGAACCTTCAGGGTTCGAGATCTCTAGCTCCAATCGGATCCCTAATTAACTGTTCCGGTGACACACCGAAAAGTTTCGTTAATCAGCCCTAATCCGATTAACCCGTGTAGCCACCCAGAGTGCGACGCGAGTTGAATTCTAGTGATCCTAAAGTTATGTTACTCCCTCGTAACCCTGTTCTCTACTATACTCCGATAATCCTCAGTCCCTCCTATTACTGGTGCCATGATACGACTCGGGCGATGGGGACCGTCAGATCCCGATCGATCATCTGACTAGGGTTTGATGACTTGTCATCTATAACACCACACACCTTCCGGTGCTATGCCTAGCATCCGAAACATCGTCAATCATACTGACAACCACCAGGCCTGGGTTAACTGTGTGGACAGATTGACTCATCAAAACGCACCCATCCAACACTGGACGTCGGATAACCTGTAGGGATTACATGTCACTCAAGCGCCAGCCGGGTAACCCAACGTACCGTGGTATTGGATTATGGAAGGTCCGCACACGTTGGCACATCAAAGCACCACACAATTGGTGGCCCAGTGTATATGGTCCCTCAGGGTTAAGGACGGATTATCTATAGTAGTAAGACGGTTTCTGCACCAGTGTCTGAATCACTGAACTGTGCACCATCTTGGTTCCTGTTCAACACGATCATCGTGCTTGGTCAGGTGAATTGAAATCCCACGTTCCCGTGGTGGAGACTTCACCACATCCTCTACCTGCCAACAGCTTGTTCTCGGTGAAGCGACCGGCATCACCTAAGCTGTGAACTAGTTCTAGGTCTACACAGAACTGGTCCACTGGGTCTCCCAAGCATGGATCCTCCATGCGCCTCAGTGGCCTACTGTGTTCCCTAGGGTCCTTTTATTATATGAGTATTATCATATACCAGAGTAGTATTCTAATTAAAGCAATAACCAAAGTCATCTTTATTAATGTTAATACAGAAATTCCACGCTAAGAACACACGAGCTACAATAGAGAAGCCACGGGGGGCGGAGGGGTTTGGTTTAGGATTAGGTTTAGTATTTCTAGGTCTAGGATTTAAGCATTGGCCTATATATATTAAGGTTGGGTTTAGTTTTAGAAGGGAGTGGCATAAAACCTAAATTTAAAGTGCATTAATTGAGGGGTATTTCGTTCTGACAATTTGTCTATCCTATAGGCTGGTTGATCTTTTGACTAGGGACCTATCACAAAGTCCCCCCCTGAATGAACATATAAATATTTCAAGCGAGTATTTAAGCAGATTCCTAGGGATCCCTCACAATCCCTGGGAGATGTGATGACATGCAGTCATCAGTTGCCCCCTTTGTGTGTTGGCTACCATCGGCTTGTCATGTCTCTCCCTCCTGCACCGACAATAGAGACAATAGGACACCTTGCGCCCCATAGGGGTTGAAGGCCTTGTGACCCTCAATATAAGAGGGAGCGAGAGTCCTTCCATGCCTGGATTGCCTTCCACTCCTTATGTAACTTATCGTCCCTTCTGAAGGGTTGTCTGTGCTGACTTGTGTCGTCTTTTCTCCGCCGGTAGTGGCGGTGATCTATCGTTACCACTAGGTGGTGGGCTTTATTGTTGCTTGTGCCCGCGGGATGTGCCGCCTCCTGGAGATCCAGTTGTGATTTCCCCTTTTAATGAATACCAAAAAGAAAATTACTTCTCATTCCTCAAATCAATTATCCAGGAGAAACAGTGTTGTGTGGCAATCAGGAGGCACGTCCATTGATAGTAGGCCCTTTGTCTTTTGGGTGTAAGATCTATGCTAGTAAGCCAGGAGCATCTTCGATCGACCTCCACGTTCACAATGAAGAGAGGTTGCAACTCACTCCATAATTTGTACATATGAATGACCTCATTCTGTTCTTCGTTGTCCTGAGATGTGTTACGATGTTGATGTACAACGTATTTCCCTGTAGAAATATAGAGGCTCGTAGCGCCCCCTTTCATCGATCGTTCCCCATTTCCCTGGTCTAGGGTTCCGGCGATCACTCCCTTGGCCTCTGTTGCCGCCGGCAGCACCAAGGAGGCCAGGATCTCGATGTCTCCTCCCAGAGTCGGATCTTGCTCCCCTTTCCTTCCCTTGTAGATAGGGGCTTCGGCAGCCAGTGATTTTTGTGATCATCTTTCCAGGATGGCGCAGCCTCCTCCTTGACTCGATTCGTCGGCAGCAGCGGCCTCGGGGTAGCGATCCCCGGTTGTAGAGGGTGGAGGTGGCAGATCTAGAGCCCAGCCCGCCAATGCTCTTATGATCCCCTTTGATCGGCGGGAGCAGATCCCGGTGGTGGCTGGCGACGGTGGCCGGATCGACGAAGGTTGGGAGCACCGGCGACGCCTCATTCTTTTTTCTTGATGGCTACTGGTGGTGGTGATGTCTTTCTTTTGGTTTTTTTTTGGATTTGTAGTGTTTGCCTTTCCCTTTTCTTCTTCCCGCAAGTGTGCGGTGGTTTCTCGCTTGCATACGGGGTTTGTGGTCGCCGGTGTGCGGATCGGTCCGTCGGTGGGCGGTGGTGTCTTCTCGTGGCGTGTGCCTATCTCACTGCTTGATGGCTGTGTTTGTTTCGTCGTGATGGCCGTCTTGTGTGAAGCTTGCACCAGGCTTTGGCACTTCCCGAAGGTCAGGTGACCTCCCCCTTCTTTGAACCAAAAAAAAACAAAGATGTGTTACAATTCAAGGTGGCTTCTTTGGAATTCTATTGGAGATTCTTGGCAAGATGCGGACGTAGTCGAGCTATAATCCGATTGGACCCGATCACAATGGATCAAAATCCCGGTAGATGAGACTGGACTGTTAATAAGCATTGTCTCCTAAGATGATAATCTGCACTGTTTCCTAAGATGTTGGTTTGTAAATCATGAGGAAGCTAGCTTGTTGAATATAAGTTGTACGATCAAGTTACAAATATCTTCACAATGTTGAAGGATTAGTCGCACCTCGGTTAAGTAGAGGGCGACAACGAACTTTATATGCATGATGGGACCTCATTTCAATACCTAGGTTTTGGGATAGAGGAAATGTCATATGGTAGCAGAGCCTAATTGTATCACGTACTCACCTACCGAGTGTGGTCCCCACACATCTATCATCCCTGTGACAAGAACAAAAAAGGAGTTAATTAGTCCCAAATCCCTCCACAGGTCTTTATTTAAGCTAAAGGGTACAAGTTGTTAGGATATTAGCTAAAGTCCCTCCCGAAGGACACGTTTGTACAGCAAGTCTTTAATTGAAATTTTTGATTTTTTTTCTCTTTAAATTACAAAACTGCCCCTCCAAACTATAACAAATTGCACTTTTTCCAACACGTTATCCCGACGCAACACCAATTTTGTCAGCAAAAGTTATACATTTGCCGAAGTTATTTTACTAGCGCCGATAAAAGTAAAACTATTGCCGACATTTTATTTTTCGTCAAAAAAAGTGATACTTTTGCCAACGTAACAAAGTTTTTGCCGTCAAAAGTAAAATTATTGCCAACACAAATAACATACCGTCGGCAAAAGTATACTTTTTCTTACGTATTTTGTTTTCATTGGCAAAAGTGGAACTTTTTGCGACGCAAGCAAGTTTATGCCGGCAAAACTCAAATTATTTTTAGGTTAATTTTTTCTCTCTTATATATTTCTTTAATGTCGTAAAAATAGCATCGGCAAAAGTTTTTGGGAGACTTGTAATGTCAACCTGAGCAGTGGATCGCGAGCTAACCATTAGTTTTTGTATTATTGTTTTTCTTAATAGGATCTGTTGTCTTATGGATATAAACCAACAACTATCATACATCAACGACAAATCCCTAAAACTAGGGTGCAACTCAGGTTGGGTTGATTCGAATTTGAACCAATTAACCCCGAACCGCCCCGAAAGTTATTGGATCTACTATTTTTTTATTTGACCCAATCCGAATTCCACATGAACATGACCCAACCCAATCCAAACCAAATCGGATAGGTTCGGGTCGGGTCTCGGGTCAGATTTAATATGCTTGATATATGATTATGACTAATTCACCATATGTCATAGGGTACTTCCTGTGACATGTTAGCTGTGAGCTACGGTAGGAGATAATGAGCTGTGGGTATTTTGAATGCCCTAGAAGTTTTGGAATTTGATGAAATTTGGTGAGGGTGTTGTCTAGGGTAAGATGATAATCCTCATCGAATTTCAAAACTTCTAAGGGGGTCAAATGATCGAAGCAAAATCTGCATATTTTAACGGTAACTGCGGACGACAGATTTTGCTTCAACCATTTGACTCCCCTAGAAGTTTTGGAATTTGATAAAAATTGGTGAGGATGGCTTTCTTATCCTAGACAACACACTCACCAAATTTCATCAAATTCCGAAACTCCTAAGGGGGTCAAAATACCCGCAGCTCACTTTCTAAACTGTCAGCTCACTGTAACATTCCTATATATATATATATATGATGGAACCTCATCTCAATATATGGGTTTTGGCATAGAGAAAATCTCTCATATAAAGCCACTAAAATCAGAAAACATCATCAAATTGTCACGAGTCGTGTTTTCTCTCCATCTCCGTTTTCTCTCCATCTCCGTTTTCTATTCAACATTGATCGAAGGTCGAAAGTTGCAAGTTGCTAACATTGCCAATGTGTTTTGTTTCCCATAAAACGTTTTTATGGTATACTAGTACCAGTCGCTTGCAATACATGGACGATTGAGATGTTGCTCGATCGGATCGTAACGCGCGCGCGCGCGCGAGAGAGAGAGAGAGAGAGAGAGAGAGAGAGAGAGAGAGAGAGAGAGAGAGAGAGAGAGAGAGAGAGAGAGGCCATGTGGCACCAAAGGATATAACATATAAGCTAGTTTTGTAAATTAAAAAAAAAAAAACCATGAACAGGCAACACATATAAATGCTATTTTAACATCAGCGACGTGGATACATCCGGGCCGTCTAACTTCAACTCTGTAGCGAAAACAAAAGAGATGCTCATCAGCTACTGGAAATAAACGACATGGTCTCTTACTGCCTTTATTTCTGCAGAAATCGATTGCACTAACAAACGATCGAGAGCAAACTAACTATCTATACTAATGAAACCGCCGGTGAACTTAAGCGTCTCCGACCGCCGCGCACGTGGGGTTTGCGGTGTCCAGCTTCACCAGCCCCCCCGCCGTGTTCACCGTCCGGAGGTAGCACGTGGCCTCGTCCCGGTACTTGTACAGCGACTTGGTGCTCCCGCTCCCCCACACCGGCGCCCCCTCGTGCATCAGCGCTGACCCCTCCGCGTCCTGCCGGTCCGCCAGCGTCCTGATGCTCGCCGCCTGCCCCTCCACCAGGCTCACCTCCTCCAGCAGCTGGTGGCTCAGCCGCGTCTTCTGGAACACCGCCCCGCCCACGGCGTTCACCGTCGACGTCTGCATCTGCAGCGGCGCCTCTGAGAACAACTGCGCCCGCCCCAGCAGCTGGTGCCCCTTGTGCACCGCCACCATCAGCCGCTGCTTGTTGATCAGCTCCACCTGCTTCACCGCCCCGCGGTTCTGCACCTCCACCTGGCTCTTGAACTTGACCTGTTTCCAAAATTAGACTGAGACCAACTGGTTTCAAACGCGCAAACAACGCAACGACGACCTGGGAGTCAGCATGGAACCTCTCCAACAAGGAAGAGAGAGGAAGTACGAATAAGGCCTAATAAAGCCCAATATATGAAAATACCGAGTCTGAGCTTATTTGCTGGTTTGAGTTATCAACGGTAGCCATTTGATTGCCATCATCTAGCTGTTCATTTTTTTTAAAAAAAAATAGTTTTTTACGGCTGTACCCAACCTTCTCTCTCTCGAGCAGCAGCAGCAGCCCGACCACCCTCTCCCTGACCACCTTCCGGCTCCGGCTCCCCCTCCGGCTCTAGCTCCAGCTCCGGCGTCCCCACCCTCCAGCAGCGCACTCTGGCGTCACCCCTTCGGCAGCACCCTCCGGCGTCACCTCCCGATCCAGCAGCCCCCTTCCCCGGCCTCCCCTTCTGGCGCCAATCCAGCCCCAACCTCCCGATCCAGCCCCCGTCGCTCCCCCTCCCCCTCCGCCTCTGATCTCCTCCTTCCCCTCCGGCAGCCACCCTCGACGGGGCGAGCGACGGGGGATGGATCGGGAGGTCGGGGTTGGATCGGCACCGGAAGGGGAGGGGAAGGGGGCTACCGGATCAGGAGGTCAAGGTTGCCTGCAGGAGGGTGGCTCGACGGAGGGAAAGGAGGCTACTGGTGGTCGGTGGGGTACGTTCAGCAAACCAGAGAGAGAGAGAGAGAGAGAGAGAGAGAGAGAGAGAGAGAGAGAGAGAGAGAGAGAGAGAGAGAGAGAGAGAGAGAGAGAGAGATGAGGATGCCGGAGCCAGAGGGGGCTGGATCGGCGCCAGAGCGGGAGGAGAAGGGTGAGGGCGGCGGTGGTTTTCTCTCAGCGAACGAGAGAGAGAGAGAGAGAGAGATCGTGGATATTCCACAAGAGAGAGATGATGGTGTGCTTTTTTTTTTTTAAATCGGACGGATATAATCGGTGGAATCAGATGGCTAGCAGCTGACAGCCTAAAATGAAAATTGTGAGCTCATACTGGGAGTCGAACATAGAACCTCTCCAACAAAGGAGAGAGAGGAAGTACGAATATGGCCCAATAAAGCCCAATATAAAGGCCCAATAAATCCTAATAAACAACATCACCTTCTGCCGGATCACCGTGGTGAGGTTCCCGTGGGACGAGCTCACCCACCCCACGATCTTCATCAGCCCCTCCGCGTCCACCTCCGACTGCCCGTCCTGGTTCCGCCACTCCGCGTTCCGGTTCATCTTGAGCGGCGGCGCGCTATACTCCACCACGCTCGCTGCCACTGCGTCGGAGAACGCGTCCACCCACAGGTGGAGGTTGGCGGTGAGGAGCCAGTACGACTGGCTATTCTTCACCCCGAGCCCGATCTGGTGCACGCCGCCGTCGAGGAGGAGTCCCAGCATCGGCGTCACGTCCAGGTCGTACGACGGGAGGTCGAAGGCCCCGATCGCCATGACCGGGGTCCAGAAGTACGGGTTGATGGAGCCGGGGTATATGACGGCGAACGGGATGTGCCCGCCGACGAACTGGCCGTCGATCGTCGCGTACAGCTGGCGGAACCCGCCGTTTGCCCTGCCGGCGCCGAGGCCTCCCCCGCCTGACTCGTACGCCGACCGGAGCGGGTTGGTGTACCAGAACTCATCGTCGGCGTGGTAGGACGCGAAGACCTCCAGCACCGCCCGGTACGTGTTGCGGGGGATCGCGATCGGGGCGGCCGGCACGTGGGACTCGTTGTTGACCCTGAAGCAGAAGCCGTGGCCGTCGGACGCGAACGGCTGCGAGACGGGGACGATGAGGTCGGCGGGGTTGCGGTACAGCCCCTTCACGGTGGGGTGGGCGGTGTACCGGAACAACGACGGGCGGGCGGCTGAGGCATCGATCGGGCCGCGGTAGAAGTGGAGGGACACGTTGGCGGAGTAGACGCCGGGGAGGGAGGCGTTGGAGTTCTCCAGCATCATGTAGATGACGCCGCCGTCGGCCATGCGGCGGAGGAGAGCGGTGTAGCGGGTGACGTCCTTCTGGACGCGCCAGAAAGCGCCAGGGGCCATAGGGAGCGGGGTGCTGGTGCGGAGGATCTCGGCTCCGTCGATCCATACGGCCGCGATACGCGCCTCCTGGACGTCGGAGGCGGAGACGGAGAGGTCGAGCACGACGCGGGTCCATGGGGCGGGGCAGTCGACGGGCTGGGTGTAGTTGGCGGAGGCAGGGGGAGTGCCGACGGTGTTGGCGAAGTCGTGGCGGAGGGCGAGGACGGAGCACTTGGCGGCCTGGACGGAGAGTGACGGCGGGAGGGTCGGGTCTAGGTGCTCGAGGCTCAGGTTGGCCGCGAGGGCGGCGCTACGCGGTAGCAGAAATTCGGGGAGAGATGACGCCGCCAAGAACGTACATTTGGTGGGGTTGCAGGTGTAAACCAGGAGAGCGAGAAGTATGGCGCGGTATGCACACCGGCGGAGATCGGGATGCATCTCTGGCTCCGACCGTTGATTCAGTGCGGATATTGTGAGGGAATCACTCATCGGGCGCCTTGGATATATACCCGCGAAGAATTGAGTTCAAATCTCCTCCAGTCGGTCGGCCCCGGTCGGTGGGCCCGGTGCTCATCACAGCCGCAGGTGGTCGGATGAAGTGCGATTCATTTTGGGTATCCAGTAATCCTGCGGCTGTGATTCCCACTGGACCCACCGACTGGAGGAGATTTGAACCCCGAAGGAGTAGTCGGATCACTGGCTACGATACAAGCCGAAGGGGCGTAAACGTGTAGCATGTGTATCCGTGATCGTACGATTGGAGTACAGCTGTCCTTCAAGATTCGCGACATAAAGTTGGTACCATTGGATTGTCATGGCATGCGAGGGCCATGCATCGGGCCTCTGCACGAATCTCCAAGTCTAGCTGGTGATGCGTGATACATCAAGGTGAATGTAAGGGGAACAACGGATGGGACTACATCCGGGGTGAGATCCTTCCCCGCTGCTTCCTACTTCCTAACCGTCCGTTCGGTGTACCCGCGGTGCAAAAAAACGACATCAAGCGGGCCCCTGTTTACGTACCCGAGTGTTTTTCACGTGCTACCTGATATGAAGGCGAAGGCAAAATGGCAGTTTCACAAGCGTTGTTCAAATTATTGGGCATGGCAATTAGGGGTGCAACTTGGGCGGGTTAGACCCGACCCAATCCGAATTTTGGGTTCAAGATTGGGTCGGATTAGGGTTGAAAAAATACAACCCGAGTTGAATTTGGGTCGGGCTGGGGTTGACGGGTCGGACAACCCGACACAACCCGAACCCGAATACTCTTGTATATCTACGAGTCTATGATACATCCACGAATCACTACCCTCTCGAGTACTCATATGTTGAGAGATCACAGTCACATCCATTCGTTGCACTCAGTCCAATATTATTTATTTATTTCTTGCTTATCAAATAAATGTGTTATCTAATGATCTAGTAAATTGCATGGATAGAAATGTTAAAAAAAGTTATATGATAGGATTAGCAAGTATAAGTTTTTTTTAGATTTTGATCTTCAAATGTTAAAATTTTAAACAACAAGTATATTCGAACTTACACTACTCGGCCTGTACTACCAACTTGGGTTAACCCAAGCCCAACCCGAGCATAGAAAATTTTGCTTGGGTTGGGCTTGCGCTAGGTATCTCGGGTTGGAAGTTGGGTTGGGTTGGGTTGGGTTCAGGATGGAGGTGTTAGTATTGGGTTGGGCTTGGGTTGACCCTCAACCCGACCCAACCCGCCTGAGTTGCAGCCCTAATGACAATGGGTTGGATTCAACCCGGATTAGGGTAGATCGGATTTTGATCGGTTTATATTTCGAATCAAGTCGGAGCATTTTTAAGCGAATCTTGGACCGAAATATTTATACCAAATCCGGAGTCTACTTATTCAGATCAAAATCTGGTCCATTGACTCCGAGAGGTCAAAACAAGTGTTTTGGAAATCGTATATGATCGGGCTGTTCCGATTGGAATCGGAACATGTTTCAGTTCGGTCTTTAAATAAACCAGCTTGTTTGAAAAAAAATTATTAAAAAATAAATTACGCGATATTTTGAAAAACCCAAAGGGTTAAGCTTTGAACAGATGACATATGGTTTTAAAATATTTGAGCATGCCTTTTTATTCAAAAAATCAATACTTTATTTGAAATATTTATTAAGTATGCATTTTGAAATACCTATTTCTCAAGAGATTCAAATGGTTGAATCAACGTTTGAACCAATTTGGACCAGACCGGATATCTTTTTGATTCGACTTCTGATACGGTTTTGAAAACATTGATCGAAACAAAAACTGTAAAATAGTAACTTGCGACTTCTAAGTTTTGCTGGTAAGCTCGGCCGATGAATTTCGTGATCCATAGGTCCATCAATTAAAATAAGACCATTGTGTTGGGCCTCACACCGTTGAAACAAGATGATCGGGTCGGACATTGAACAGGCTTTATATGATAATCTATATATATATACTAAAATGGAAGCCTCTCTTCCGTGTTGTGACACGTGGACATCTATTAAAGAGTTAGAATTCTTCTTCCATGTGTGAACGTGGCTCTCTTTTAAATCCATTTAAAAACCTATAATAAAGATGATAAATTTTTATTTAAGGGCATTTAATAGTCATTTGATGCTAATCTCTCTCACTTTCTCTTTCTCTCTAACAAGTGAATCACACTCACTTAAGATTTCACACTTCTTCGATCAGTTGCGATGTCGTCTTTGCCAAATGGCATGCATTAAGCACATTTAGGCATTGCCCGGGTTTCTTACTAGTTATTTACTAAAACAGAGTATATGTATCGGATCGATAAATATATATCCGAACTTGAGCTGATTACATTCCGAATCGGGTTGGGTCTTTTTTTATCGGATCTCAAACCAAAAATCATTAACTAGAATTTCGGACCGAATTCTGATCAAGATCCGGTCCATTGACAGACTTACAAATCGCTAATACTCTCTGTGTGTGTGTGTGTGGGTGGATAGGTGGGACCGTGGATGGATGAGTGTGTTTTTTTGTGTTAGGGATTTAAATTATAGATTTTTTTTTTTGAGAAAATAAATTATAGATTGTTGGATAACCATGTTTGCCAATTGGGCCAAACTCTGTTGGCCCATTTGTGGGTCAAGCTGTGTTTCACATTCCTCCTTCGGCCTAGAGGTGTTCAGACCTCTCCTCGGACCCAGGAGTGCTTAAGTAGCCCTTCGCATGGTTGATTGGGTGTCTGTCGGCTATATAAAGAGTCTCCACACATACCATGAGACCACAAAAGAGTCTACGATGAAAATGGTTCCTGAGAATAGGGGTGTGCATTGGTTCGAAACCAACCTATTTAGACAAAGCCTAAACAGATCGAATATTTGTCAGTTTTGAGGATTTCTAATTCGATCCAAACCGAATTGAGATTTGAATTCAATCCAATCCAATCCAATTAAAGTCGGTTTGGATTGTATTGGATGGTCGGTTTGGGCTTTGGGCCATATGCTTATTGTTTTTTTTTCTTCTTCTAATAGACTTCGTTTTAACTTAAAAGTAATAATTGTTATCAAATCATAGACCTAAACAAGATTTTTAATTGATTTAGAGTCATCCTACAGTAAGTATTGGAAAGGTTGTTGGTAGCAAGAGTATATGACATATGGTATATTTTAAAAAATATTATATGTATATACATATGTCGGTTCGGTTCGGTTTAGGTCGGTTTTAAATTTATAAATCTATCAACTGATCAAATCATGTCAGTTTTTTAAAAATCCAATCCAATTTGATCCAGTGTATTAAAATCGATCAAAATCAGTCGGTTTGGTTTGGTTTGGTTTTGTCGATTTAGACGGTTTGGTTTGAATCCTACACATGAGATCTCGGTGGCCATATGAACCATTTCTTTTTTTAGTTAATAACTATTTAATTGCTTTCAAACCCATTAAAAGACATTACTTTCAAAGCCACACCGTGGTATTTAACTTCAATTGAGATGGTTGAGGCCAATCTTTTAGGGTCCGTTCTTTTGGCGAGTAAATTAGGTTGGACATCGATTTACCGGGTAATCTCACTTTGTGCCACGTTCTTTTGTCCAATGTCCTGGGTAAATTGTTTTTCAATAGACATTATTTTTCTAGTTTGGTGGCGCATTAGAGTCCCACCAAAATTAGTCGGACATTGATTGTCCATCGCGGACGAGACATTATTTGCTGGGATCTATTTGATTCATCAAAATTTTAAATGAATTTATCCGGTTGAAAAGAATATGAGATATTTAATTCCTTGACTCCTTGTCTATTAATGTCTCAAGCAAATGAATTTCCCATCCCATCTATATCTCGCCAAAAGAAATGACCCTTATTATTTCTCCCCAAAATCAAGTTTACTTTTCTTATTTGTTAAACATCTTCCATGGCCCATTTGAGAAAAAGGAACGATTGGTATACTCGTGTGTGATTGTGTCTTGCAAGTCCTACAAGCGAGCCAGATTATGTCGAAGTTGTTCTACCTTAGGACGCTCTTTGCCATAAAATTAACCTAGACACAACACGAAGGGGGTGATAGTGTTCTTAGAACAAAGAGTACACGCCTCAACCCAAGCCGGTCACTTTATCTTGTCTTTTTCCGTTGACATGGCCAAGATTGCACAACCGCAGTGGTCATGGTCCGCGGTATTCGAACGGAGGGTCTACTTCCCAACGTAACACACCAACTATGCTAACAAATATTTATCGACAATTTATTTTTATTATGTATCCATCTCGTGTTAGAGAGGTGGGGACCAAGGTTGATGAGCCGCCACAAGCCCAGGAAACCCAGGAAGCCCAAGGTCGAGCCCAGCATGACCAAAGGAGCAGAGGGCAGGATTATTGGAGCAATTGTACGCATGATTTGGGTTGGACCTGGAAGGGTCTTTCCCCTAACTTTGAATCTGTCAACAAAAAAACTAGGGCAGTTATCCCTTGTTACAGATGTATAGCCGAAAAAACTTTGCACCTGTAGAGCTCCCCGTCTACTTTCCTTAGTACTTGCTTCCCAAGAAATAAGAGGGAAATGCATGCCTTCTGTGGGGGGAAATTTCCGAGCCGCCTTGATCGAGAATCCCGCCCCCACAGCCTTGATTGAATTGGATTGTTTGTAGAGTTAGAGAGATGTGAGAATAGATAGAGAGAGTAAAGGGCGATGACACAAGGATTGGTGACGGAGTTCGGTCTTACGACCTACGTCTCCGGGCGAGAGGTGCCACCTGATCTTCACTATAATATGAGTATGGAGGGTTGAGCGTTCTCTCGACAGGCCGAGAGAAGCTTCTTACAATGTGTTTGCACGGAGCAATTAGAAGAGAACAAGGTGAGGAGAATAGAGGGCTCTGGCTCTGGCTCTGGATCCTCTCTTTCTTTGATCGAATGACCAACCCCCTTCCTGGATGCCTTGGGGGTCCTTTTATAGCGTAGGCACGTGCCCGATATGGCAGTGATGGCGTGGTGCTGATGACGTGGCACTGGTTCTGGGCCTCCTTGCTGGGCCCTTATTGGGCCGTTGTTCGAGCCCAATAAGGGGTAGGGCTTGATCTGCGAGCCTCGTAGAGTGGGCCCCTGTGAGCCCAGGCGGGCTTACCCATTTGGGCCGTTGTGCGGGCCCATGCTGCTCTGATCTGATCCGGTACAATTTTTGCACCCACAGTTACCCCCTCCCAGTCGGGTCAGGACCCCCTGGGTCGGCTGGGATTCCAAGGTGCAAACGCTTTAGGATCCTGGCGCGGTTGACGAGGGTTGTCGGTGCCGCGGTTTGTATTAGCAGAGCCTTCTTCCGCCGATGCCGAGACCCTTTTTGGCACGAGCCAAAAAGTCTCGGTTTTACGAGGGGGTGTTTCCGAAAAAATAGTGCGTTTTCCGATCAAGTGGATACCGAGAGGGTACCGAGTGCATACCGAGTGGGTACCGAGAGCATACCGAGTGGTTACCGAGACCCTTTTGGTGCAAGCCAAAAAGTCTCGGTTTTGCAAGGGGGTGTTTCCGAAAAGACAGTGCGTTTTCCGACCGAGTGGATACCGAGAGGGTACCGAGTGCATACCGAGTGGGTACCGAGAGCATACCGAGTGGTTACCGAGAGGGTACCGAGACACGTTTGGTGAGAGAATAGTTTTTCTCTTTATTCCTTCTTTGGCTTTGACTCGGATGAGAGCAAACGTCGCTCTCTCTCTCTTTCCTTTCTCTCTCTCTCTCTTTCCTTTCTCTTTGCATTCCATTCACGTGAGAGGTGCATGTCTGTCTCTCTCTTTCCTTTCTCTCGCTCTCTTTCCTTTCTCTTTGCATTCCATTCACGTGAGAGAGGTGTCTGTCTCTCTCTTTCCTTTCTCTCACTCTCTCCTTTTCTCTAGCAATCCGAGCGAGTGGGAGAGGGTCCGTGCGAGAGAGAAGCCTCGGTGAGAGAGAGGAACCCCGCGAGAGAGAGCTGTGTGCGATCGGCGACGGGCTGCGCTCGATCTGCGACGCGGGGCGCGCGGCGCGGTCGATGTGCGGCTCCGGGCACGGGGTGCGGTCGGCGGTCGGTCGCGGGTCGGGGGGTGCAGGTCGTAGGCGGCTGTGGCGGCCTGCGGTGCAGCCACAGCACGCAGGCGATGGTGTGCGGCACCCGGGCTGCAGCGCGGAGGCCTGGGCGCAGCGGCGGCAGCGGTCGCGGGCCGTGGGCTGCGTCGCGGGGAGCGGAGCGGGCGCAGGCGCGGAGCGGGCGAGGGGCGCAGGCGATGGCGGCCTATGGTGCAAACGTGGGATGCGGGCGGCGGCGAGCGGCGCGGAGGCCAAGGCGCAGCGGCAACGGCGGTCTCTCCCCTCTTCGTCGTCGCCAGCCGGATGGAAGTCGCGTGGAGGGGCGCCTTGGGCTGCTGCGAGGCGAAGCGTGAGGAGGGGGGATCGGTTCGTCCGACCCTCTCTCTCTTCTCTACTGCGAGACGGACACGAGGGGGAGAATCGGACCCCCTCTCTCCTCTTTGATGCGAGACACGTGCAGCGAGGAGGCGGGAATCGGTTCTTTCGACCCGTTCTCTCATCTCTACTGGGACACGCACCTAGGGGCTTCAAGGAGACACGCATAGCGGGGGGGATTCGATCGGTTCGTCCGACCCCCTCTCTCATCTCTATGGTGAGATGCACATGGGCTTCGAGGAGACAAGCGTAGTTGGAGGGGGTTTGGATCGGCTCGTCCGGCCCCCTCATTCCTCTATGTTGCAGAGATGCACACCGGTGGGGGGGGAACGTGTGGTTCGTCCGAACCCCCCGGGCTGGCTCGAGCGGCTGCATCGAGGAACACCTAATTGGGAGGGAGAGTGAGGTTCATCGGACCCACCTCGAGTTGTCTCGGATTGCTGCGATGAGGGCATGTGGTTTGTTAACACGGTTCATCGTTTGAAATGTAGATCCGCATGTTTGTGAGAGCAAATGTGGCCCTTTTCGCCATTCTGGGCCACCGCGGGGCGCTTGAGTGCACGCACATGCGCGGTGCGTGAGTCCCCTCTTCAAGTGTTGCGTTAGGTCTGCTGTATAACTTCTCCACTGCTGGTCTTCTGAGAGAAAGGTTCTGAAAGCTTCCAACAGCCGTAACTTTTCATACGTGCGTCGGATGAATGTGTATAAGGTGCCGTTGTGCAGGCGCCGAAAAAACGGTCAAAGTGGACGTGAAACATTGTTCGCCTTGACGAGTAACTTTTTCGGTATTCACCTTTATAGAGAGATGACTCTAAAGAATGCGCCGGCCAGGTTTTCGGCTAGCATCTTAAAGATGTCTCGGTACGCGGAAACTCACATGTTCTGTCCGACACCCAACTGCACCTAGTTACTGTGTTCACTAGGGACTGCAGTCGGGCCCCAGTGATGATGTGACAGTTACCGCGTGCTCACCTCTGATGAGAAAGGGGATTTTTTTTTTTTTTGTGAAGTTTGTACAAGCGAATCAATAG
This sequence comes from Chamaelirium japonicum, assembly GCA_947650365.1. Lineage (NCBI taxonomy): Eukaryota > Viridiplantae > Streptophyta > Magnoliopsida > Liliales > Melanthiaceae > Chamaelirium > Chamaelirium japonicum. Next base: position 67,928,482 of record OX393554.1, read on the forward strand.
GTTTGGATGAGATGCTATCCAACCGACCCAATGGAAGATAGCTCTTCGTCTTTGAACGATCATTGTGTGTGGATGACACTTGAATCGGGTTGACTAATAGGTTTGGATGACGCCGAGCACCCCCCTCTCGGTTTTCTGACGAAACCAAGGGGTGAGTTGATATTGATGCCGAACACCCCCCCCCCCTCTCGGTTTTCTGTCGAAAACGAGGGGTGGGCTGCCGATGGTGTGCCGTCGCCCCTTCCCCACTCGATTTTTGTGCGAAACCGAGGGGGGCTGCTTGTTAATGCCAACACACACCCCCTCTTGGTTTTCTGACGAAACCGAGGGGTGTGCTGATGGTGTGCTGTCACCCTTTCCCCACTCGGTTTTCGAGCAAAACCGAGGGATATGCTGCTGATGGTGTGCCGTCACCCCTTTCCCACTCGGTTGTTGTGCGAAACCGAGGGGGGGGGTTGCTTGTTGATGCCGACACACACCCCCTCCCCACTCGGTTTTTGTGCGAAACCGAGGGGGGCTGCTTGTTGATGCCGACACACACCCCCTCTCGGTTTTCTGACGAAACCGAGAGTTGTGCTGCTGATGGTGTGTCGTCACCCCTTCCCCACTTGGTTTTTGTACGAAACCGAGGGGGGGCTGCTTGTTGATGCCGACACACACCCCCTCTCGGTTTTCCGACGAAACCGAGGGGTGGTTGTAGCTGATGGTGTGCCGTCACCCCCTCCCTACTCGGTTTTTGTGAGAAACCGAGGGGGGGGCTGCTTGTTGATGCCGACACACACCCCCTCTCGGTTTTCCGACGAAACCGAGGGGTGGTTGTAGCTGATGGTGTGCCGTCACCCCTTCCCCACTTGGTTTTTTTGCGAAGCCGAGGGGGGGGCTGCTTGTTGGTGCCGACACCCCATTATTGGGGCTGCTTAGAAAAGACCAAAAAGTGTCGGTATTAAAAATAGTGTATTTTTCGAATTTCAGCCCCCTTTGAAACCGACACTTTTTCGGTAAAACGCTGGTGCGCGAGGATGTCGGCGAGGGACAATGCTACATTCGAGGGGGTTTCTTAGAGATAATCTAGGATGACGCCGCATGATGGCCAGCCAGTCTTCACCCAATGTATTACCGTACCTGGTTACTGTATTCACCAGGTACTACGGTCACGCGAGGGTGTTGACTTGGCCAGGATCAAGGAAGCACCATTTTATCCCGTGTTACCCACCGTCGACTGCACCAGTGTGGAGACACGCAATGACAGAGTCAGACCGACCACCCCCTGACCGGTTTGGAACCGTTAGTCGTCGAGAAAAGGTGATGGCCATTGACAATCTAATGCTTAGACCTGAGTGACAAGACTAAGCTTGGACTTTTGATCGAATGCCAATACGTCGGCGACGACGTCTCGGACCTTGTCTTCGAATGCCAAGAGCTGGGCCTTGGGCTTGTAGAGTGCCGAGGCGCTGGTCGCCTCGGACTTTGTCTTCGAGTGCCAAGGGCTGGGCCTTGGGCTCATAGAGTGCCGAGGCATTGGCCGCCTCGGACTTTGTCTACGGGTGCCAAGGACCGGGCCTTGGGCTTGTAGAGTGCCGAGGCATTGGTCGCCTCGGACTTTGTCTTCGAGTGCCAAGGGATGGGCCTTGGGCTTGTAGAGTGCCGAGGCATTGGTCACCTCGGACTTTATCTTCTAGTGCCAAGGGCTAGGCCTTGGGCTTGTAGAGTGCCGAGGCATTGGTCGCCTCGGACTTTGTCTTCGGGTGTCAAGGACCGGGCCTTGGGCTTGTAGAGTGCCGAGGCGCTGGTCGCCTCAGACTTGGTCTTCGAGTGCCAAGGGCTAGGCCTTGGGCTTGTAGAGTGCCGAGGTATTGGTCGCCTCGGACTTTGTCTTCGGGTGCCAAGGGCTGGGCCTTGGGCTTGTAGAGTGCCGAGGCGTTAGTCGCCTCGGACTTCGTGTTCGAATGCCAAGGGCTGGGCTTTGGGCTTGTAGAGTACCGAGGCATTGGTCGCCTCGGACTTTGTCTTCGAATGCCAAGGGCTAGGCCTTGGGCTTGTAGAGTGCCGAGGCATTGGTCGCCTCGGACTTTGTCTTCGAATGCCAAGGGCTATGCCTTGGGCTTGTAGAGTGCCGAGGCATTGGTCGCCTCGGACTTTGTCTTCGAATGCCAAGGGCTGGGCCTTGGGCTTGTAGAGTGCCGAGGCATTGGTCGCCTCGGACTTTGTCTTCGAATGCCAAGGGCTGGGCCTTGGGCTCGTAGAGTGCCGAGGCATTGGCCGCCTCGGACTTTGTCTACGGGTGCCAAGGACCGGGCCTTGGGCTTGTAGAGTGCCGAGGCATTGGTCGCCTCGGACTTTGTCTTCGAGTGTCAAGGATGTCTCCTTGAACTTGGTGCATGTCAAAGCGACGACGCCTGCCTTGGACTTATTCTCATTGCCTCGGATAAGTATAGTTGATAGTTTAGCTTGACCTGGATTGTCAGGAGCATTTTTATCTGACTTTCACCTTGAAAGGGCGTAGCCGAATTGCCTTCGAGCTTCCGACTTGAATGGGTGGAATCGAAGGTCTTTGGTTGACCTGGGTTACCAGGAGCTTTTTATCGGACTTTAGCCTCGAGAGGGCGTAACCGAATTGCCTTCGAGCTTCCGACTTGAATGGGCGGAATCGAAGGTCTTTGGTTGACCTGGGTTGCCAGGAGCCTTTTTATCGGTCTTTAGCCTCGAGAGGGCGTAGCCGAATTGCCTTCGAGCTTCCGACTTGAACAGGCGGAATCGAAGGTCTTTGGTTGACCTAGGTTGCCAAGAGCCTTTTTATCGGACTTTAGCCTCGAGAGGGCGTAGCCGACTTACCTTCGAGCTTCCGACTTGAATGGGCGGAATCAAAGGTCTTTTATTGACCTGGGTTGCCAGGAGCCTTTTTATCGGGCTTTAGCCTCGAGAGGGCGTAGCCGAATTGCCTTCGAGCTTCCGACTTGAATGGGCGGAATCGAAGGTCTTTAGTTGACCTGGGTTGCCAGGAGCCTTTTTATCGGACTTTAGTCTCGAGAGGGCGTAGCCGAATTGCCTTCGAGCTTCCGACTTGAATGGGCGGAATCGAAGGTCTTTGGTTGACCTGGGTTGCCAGGAGCCTTTTTGTCGGACTTTAGCCTCGAGAGGGCGTAACCGAATTGCCTTCGAGCTTCCGACTTGAATGGGCGGAATCGAAGGTCTTTGATTGACCTGGGTTGCCAGGAGCCTTTTTATCGGACTTTAGCCTCGAGAGGGCGTAGCCGAATGGCCTTCGAGCTTCCGACCTGAATGGGCAGAATCGAAGGTCTTTGGTTGGTCTTCATCAGCAGTTGGAGAGTTGTGGGCCATAACCCCCGCTCTTCCAGCTACCTTCTTTAGGGAATCCCTCTCTTGCTCGAGGGCTGCGTTCCTCTTGAGAAGGTTCAACAGCTGGAAATCAGCAGCCGAAATTTCGTATGTAGTTAGATCGTTGTCCCCTTGGGTGGCGTGCTCTTTGCCAGATTGTTGCCTCGGGAATGGTGGGTCCTGCCGATTGCTGTGGCTTCCCGGATGACTTCCTTGTGGCCCCAGTCGCTTATAAACATTTCTTCGATTGGTTGCAACCGAGACTTCTTGTTCTTCTTCGATTAGCACGTCGATTGTCCGATCAGCACCCGCCTTTGGTGGGTTGGTGCTGGCCTTCACCATCGAGCGTGTTGATGTCGGCGTGATGAAGGCGTTGAGGTTGATTTGGAGGAGGACTTATGGCTCGTCACCACAAGCTGAATAGGAGTCGGTAGAGGTGTGGGTAAGACCTCTATCGATATCCCACAGACGGCGCCAAAGATTGTGGGGGGAAATTTCCGAGCCGCCTTGATCGAGAATCCCGCCCCCACAGCCTTGATTGAATTGGATTGTTTGTAGAGTTAGAGAGATGTGAGAATAGATAGAGAGAGTAAAGGGCGATGACACAAGGATTGGTGACGGAGTTCGGTCTTACGACCTACGTCTCCGGGCGAGAGGTGCCACCTGATCTTCACTATAATATGAGTATGGAGGGTTGAGCGTTCTCTCGACAGGCCGAGAGAAGCTTCTTACAATGTGTTTGCACGGAGCAATTAGAAGAGAACAAGGTGGGGAGAATAGAGGGCTCTGGCTCTGGCTCTGGATCCTCTCTTTCTTTGATCGAATGACCAACCCCCTTCCTGGATGCCTTGGGGGTCCTTTTATAGCGTAGGCACGTGCCCGATATGGCAGTGATGGCGTGGTGCTGATGACGTGGCACTGGTTCTGGGCCTCCTTGCTGGGCCCTTATTGGGCCGTTGTTCGGGCCCAATAAGGGGTAGGGCTTGATCTGCGAGCCTCGTAGAGTGGGCCCCTGTGAGCCCAGGCGGGCTTACCCATTTGGGCCGTTGTGCGGGCCCATGCTGCTCTGATCTGATCCGGTACAATTTTTGCACCCACACCTTCCACCCTCGTTATGGCCCTAAAAGAAGTCCCTACACACATGATCCTCTTGGTTGGCAGGGATAATTAGGAGGACTAAGGAGTAGGGTGAGGCTTAAATTTGTGGTTGAGACTTAAATATGTTCGAATGCTACAAGTCTTATGAGGTGGATAAGATATGAGATCCGAGGAGGATAGGCGGGGGGGGGGGGGGGGGGGGCAATTACCTATAGTGTGAAGCGCTAGACGAAGACGTACACGTTGAATATTTTTTGTAGTGTGTCCTAAAGCCAAGGAGTTTTGGCAGTGTGTACTATGACACACATGTCTTAATTTCTACCATTTGGACCTACTGAATTCGGGATCACAAGAGGAGCAGCACCGATCTCGTCTGATACCGAGTGAAGTATTGGTGGTAGCTATGTGGATGCTGTGCAATGCAAGATGCAATAAACGCTTTCGAATGATAGAATGTCCCAGTACAACGATGGTACATAAAGGGGTGGATATCATATATAAGTTTGCTCAGCGATCACCTTGTACTAGGAAGGAGGAAGCTTGGGGTCAGGGAGTAGACTTCACCATATGGACGAATGGAGCTTTTCGTACCCAGGAAGGGCTAGGGAGTGGAGCCTGGATTCTTGTGTTGGAATTTAATCCTTATACCAGAGTTGCAGTGGAAGCAAAAACATAGATTCAAAGATCGGATGGTATATGGTTCATCATGATTTATTTCACAAAAATAATCTACATGTAAATCTATGTATCGAGCATATGTGCGAACACCCTAAAGGCATACCACGATCTACAAAGGATGTACATGCATGCATCTAGTTAAGTACTTAGAATCGTCACACCTTCCGGATCTGTTATCCGAGGAGAACAGAGCGATGGTTGATGATGACCGCCACGTGAACCGAGAGGAAAGCTATCGGATAACACCTTATTCTTTACGAAGGGAGGAACCTACGACGTCCAATCTCTGAGTGTAAGGACAACGTACCGACGGAGGACGACACGTAGCGACAACGACAGTAAGCCTCGAATATCTCTTCCTTCTCTTTCTCTTTTATTCCTTTTGTTTCCTTCCTCCTTCTTTCTCTTTCTTCATTGGCCGAAACCACAAAGAGGGAGATAGGAGAGGGGGGTCGGGTTTTACCAGAGAGGGAGAGATTAGGGCCGGCCTCTCCCCCCTTTTCCCTCTTATAGGGTCGACCCCCTAGTGCGCAAGCTAGGGTCGGCCCTAAGAGATAGGGATGAGGGGAGGGGGAGGTCAATTAGGGCTTCCCCCTATCTCCAAAACACTTTGAACGAAAACACTTTTATATCGGGAGACCGCTTATAGAGATAGAGTGAGGTGTGCTACTCGGAATCGAGTTCCGTCAATGCGCGTGTATGCGCAGAAAAAGATACGGGTCGTCTTTATTGCACAAAACGAGATTACAAGTGTGGCCGGGACCCGGGTGGCTAGGGTGTGGCGAGTCCGGGTTGCGGCGAGTGTTGATCAGGGGATTGTGGGAGAGATCTTCTGGAGGATCCCTTTGATCCGCGTCTCCATATGGTGTTCGTGCGAGAGCTCTGAAGGGATTGCCCAGGACAGAGGTCTTTACAGGGTGAGGGTTTTTGAGAGGCTAAGGAGTATCCACCGTTGCTTTTGTCCCTTCCGTGATTCGTGCTTTTTTGGCTAGGGGGTTTTTAGCGTCGTTCCTCGGTATTTGTGTCTTTCTTGATCCTTGCTTGACCTCGGTGTCCTTGATCGTCGGTTCGCAGCGTCGATTGTGCTTTTGGTGTCGGCTTTAGCTTTGGCTTTTTGGCTTTGGCTTGGCTTCGGCGTGGCTCTGGCTTTTGCTTCGCTTCGGCGCTTGCGCTTGGATGTAGACGGGAGAGACTTGCGATGCTTTCGCTCTTCCGGACTTCGTGTCGTATCGGCTAGAACGTGCAGTGCTTTTGCTCGAGACCGGCGTAGTCACTTGGCTTTGCCACTTGCGTTGCTTTGGCGGGGGCTTTACCGGGGCTTTTGCTTTGGCTTCTCGCGTGGGTTTTAGCTTCAGCGTCAACTCGGTCTTCTTCTCGAACGACGTGGTCTACTTCTTCGGTGCTTTGACGGTTTGGGTGTCGGCTGGACTTCTCTTCTTCTCCGGGCTTCTTTGGTGTGATCGGAGTCGAAAAATGTTTTCGAAGATAGTGGGGGTAGCACCGATCTCCGTGCGACGGTTGTGGCGTCAGCTTTTGTTGATGAAGACGGTGGGGATAGCGACGCTTCAGGTAGTCTTCTCCAGGCTTTCTTCTTCGTGGATGGAGCAGACGTTTGTCGAAGACGACAGGTTGATGACACTTCGTTCCTCTTTGCCGGGCTTTAGAGCTTGATCGGAGTTGAGGGTTTGTTGGAGCCGACGGGATAGTGCCACTCCGAGCTTCTTCTCCGGCCTTTGCTTCTAGCGTCTTCGGAGTCGAAGGGTCTTCTTCTCCAAGCTTTCTTCTTCGTGCACGGAGTCGAAGTCTTGATCTTCTTGTGCAAGGGTCTTCACATTGATGAGGGCTTTCAATGGACTAAGCCGATCCCGGAGGGACAGGCTTGCCCGTGCCTCGTGAAGCCTTGGGTCGATGAAGAAGCGTCTCCTTTTATGCAGAGCTTCCTCGCTTTGTCTTCAATCTTCGACCTCTTGAGCCTTCCCCCACCCCCTCTATTTATAGGCGAAGGGGGGAGGGGAGAGATATGGGAAGTTTAATTTTAAATCCCTTTAATATCTCCCTCATAATTGCCCAAGATTTATTCTTCAATTGAAGAGAGGAATAAACCTTTATTTGTTTTCCTTTTTCGGCGGGGTAATTATGGCTCAATCATTTTTGGATTTATCTTGAATCTTGCACATAAAATCGATGGCGACCCGACTCTTCTTCTTGTCCGTCAGATCGAGGGATCGGTGCAGATCCACGCGTAAGTAGACGTCATACGCAACCCCCCCCCCCCCCCCCCGCGCGCGCATGGCGGTCTTTCTTTCCTTTTTCTTTCTTTTCTTTTCTTTCCTTTTCTTTCTTTCTTTTCTTTTTCTTTCTTTTCCTTGCATGGCCGGCCACCCCATGAGGGGTTCGGGTCTCTAGTAGGGGGCCGGGTGGGTCCCACTTGAGGATGGGCCCACCCGGCCCCTTGTTGGGCGCGAATCGAGTCCGGGCCCGAGTGCGTGTCAGGTTCGCCTCCGCATAGGTGCATGCAAGTCGGGTCCGGGCCCGAGCGTATGCCGGGTTTGCCTCCGCATAGGTGCATGCAAGTCGGGTCCGGGCCCGAGTGTATGTCGGGTTTGTCTCCGCATGGGTGTACGCAAGTCGGGTCCGGGTTAGACATAATTTGTGTGTCTACAGCGCGCATATGAGCTCCTGGAATTATTTCGCTCATTTTAAGATTCATATTCAATATGTTCCGAACCATATTTTATTATTTACCAAAATACCCCTATGGCCCCTTAATATATGTGAATTAGGTTCTTAGACTTCAAACTTGCGTTACTTCGCATATAATGTATCTAGCTGGGACGGGTAACAATTCCTATACACAAAGACAAGATAGAACCTTCAGTGTTCTAGATTTTTAGCTCCAACCGGATCCCGATTAACTGTTCCGATGACACACCAAAAGTTTCACTAATCAGTCCTAATTCGATTAACTAGTGCAGTCACTTAGAGTGCGACGCGAGTTGAACTGTAGTAATCCTAAACTTATGTTACTCCCTCGTAATCATGTTCTCTACTATACCATGATAATCTATAGTCCCTTATTTATTTGTGTCATTATGTGACTCGGGCGGTGGGGAGCACCGTCAAACCCCCATCGATCATATGACTAGGATTCGATGACTTTTCATCTATAACACCACAAATCTCTGGTGCTATGTCTAGCATTCGGATCGTCGTTAGTTATAATGAAAAACACTAGTTCTGTGTTAATTGTGTTGACAGATTGACTCATCAAAATGCACACATCTATCTCTAGATGTCGGATAACCTGTAGGGGTTGCATGTCACTCTAACGCCAGGTGGGTAACCCAACGTATCGTGGTTTTGGAATATAGAAGATCCACACACATTGGCACATTAAAGCACCACACAGCCGGTTGGCTCAGTGTGCATAGTCCCTCAAGGTTGAGGACAGATTATCTATAGTAGTAAAATGACTTTTGCACCAGGCTCTGATACACTGATTTGTGCATCGTCTTGGTTCATGTTCAACACGATCATCGGGCTTGGTCAGGTGAATGGAGATCCAACTTTCCCGTGGTGGAGACTTCACAACATTCCTCTACCTGCCAATATCTTATTCTCGGTGGAGCGATCAACATCACCAAAGCTGTAAACTCAGTCTAGGCCTACAAGAACTGGTCCACTGGGTCTCCCAAGTATGGATCCATCATGTACCTCAGTGGCCTACTGTATTCTCTAGGGTCCTTATTACATATGAATTAACATATACCAAAACAATATTATAATTAAAAGCAATAACCAAAGTCATATTTATTAATGTTAATACGTACAAAAAAATCCACGTTCAGGACACTCGAGCTACAACATCTTGCTACCACCTCTGGCCAATTATGTATTGCTACAACATATCGATGTTGAGTTGGTCGGATCTCCCCTCCAATCCGAGTTATGAGCTTTCAACTTTTGAAGGGGGCGTTCTAGAAATTGAATTAGCGGGGTGGACAACTAGCAAGTAGTATCGTTGACTTATGCCACATGAGCTAGTGATGATCTTTTGTTTGGAAAGGGAGGTATATAAGAGCTATCACCTCCCATCCTGTTGTTTTTACCGGAATGGCAGTAGTTGATCGTGGTCATGGTGAAAAGATGTCTCAAACAGTAAATAGTGAGGCACATTGGTTAGTTTTAGAGGTTCGGCCTTAGGATCGATAGGGAGGGGTTTTGGAAAAATGAGCTCCCATTTGTGCTGCCAGCACTAGTTGGAAAAGACTCACAGGTCGTGCTATCTTGACCACCTACTAATGTAACAAAAAAAAAATGCTAATAGTTTTTTTTTTGGTTCATTGGAAGGGTGGGTCACAACCTCACTCCCAAGAGGCACCACAGTTCGGTGCAAGCATACCAAAACCACCTCATCGGTGAGATGGCCACCGGCCGACAACAACCACTACAATAGCGGAAGACAACCTAGCACCAGGGAAAACAACCCGCCCTCCGGTGGAGCAACACAATCACCATCGCCACACATGGTGGACAACAGGGCACACAAACCTTAGAACAAGTTTACAGAAAACCACCAAAAAAAAGATAAATAAAATCCAAAAAATGAAACCATCTCCAGCAACCGGCGTTTGAAAAGAAAAGGAGCAACTGAAGAGCCCCAACCACTGTCGAGCCATCCGCCACCGCAGGAAACGTCACCGGGATCCATTCCACTGAACCAGGAAAAGACTTACAGGTCATGCTGTCGTGACCACCTTCTGATGTACCCAAAAAATAAAAAAAATGCTAACAGTTGAGTACAATGTCAGATCCAGTAAGCTAGAGCCTTATGGGAAGGAGTACTTAAATATGTACAAAGTTTTTGACTCCCAATATAGACACAGTGGAGCGAACTTTCCCTCAAGGCCATTGTTGCCTTGTATGTTTGTGTGTGTGAATCCTGATCGTAGATGTAATGTTCACATGATTAAGAAACTTAATAAAAATAGTAGTTATACTGCCTTCCCCCGTTTCAATCTCTAGATCTCTTTCATCCCATGTTGTTGCACCCTATCCTTTTACCGCCTGATCGATCTATGAAAAACAAAGTTTTGGTTCAACAGACCTCGATTGAACAAGATTCTGCTACTACAATTATGATAATGATAGAAAAACAAGGGGATAATCCAGTTTTAGTTGATTGTTATGCAATGTTATCCAAGATTCTGCAGGTTTGAATACCTTTTTTTTTTTCAATATTATAGTCATCCACATCCTACTAGTAATATGCACATGTATTAACCCTCTAGACTGGGTTCGAAACTCCTTGAGTCTGTCAATCATGGGTTCGAGGAATTTTTTTTTCTTAGCACACCGCTCACTACAAAAGAGACCCTTTTTGCCGATGGCACTTTTACGTGCCATCAAAATGGAGTATAGACACATTTATACTAACGGGAATATCATGACCAGTCAGTATAACTCGTTCGAATTTACTTTGAATTTTCGTTTTGATATTGCTAATGATTATTCTATAATCATTGGTACACATAAATTTTCGGACAGATCGATAGTAGGAGGGCTTTGGACTTGCCACCTCTCATCGTAAGTGAGAGACGCTCCACCCACTATGATGTGACAACAATCACAAATATCTCACATATATCGAGCGGGAAATATAGTTGATCGACCACTGAAAGTAAGATTATTGAAAAAGAAATATCATATGATGCCTGTAATGAGGAAAGACTACCTAGACCACTTGTTAATAATTTTCCTCTATTGTTGGACTTGTCAAATGGTCAAAGGACAGACCGCTAAGGCAAGGACTCAAAAAGATCCAAAGATCGAAACAAGGAAGACATCATTGTTGATATTTATTAAATTTTATAATCACATGGACATAACATCAATGAGCAAGATTTGCAATAACAGACAAGGCACAGCGGCCTTGAGGGAAAGTTAGTTTTTAACGGGCTTTCGGGCTTCTGGTAGGATTTTGTTGGGTTGTTCTTTTTGGGCTTCAAGTCATTGGGCTGGGCTTGCTGTTGAGCCTTTTTCCTATAATCAGTCATCATCATCTCACCACCTGGAGCCACCCAAACGGTCATCATTATGCCAACGGCCGGTCATGTCTCCTATCCACGTCAGCCGCCACCTCGAACCGCTCCCTCAGTTAACAGCTAATAAAATACTTTATCTCAAGGCCTATTACATGGCCTAAGCCTCAACCTTTCAAAATAGAGAGAAAACTAGAGCCTTCACTTCCTCTTCTCTTTCTGCCATTGCTGAACCTAGTGAGCTCCGTGAAAAAAACCCGATAACAGTTCTACCAGCCTCTTCAAATCTCAGGGTGATTTTCTGACCTGATTTGAAGAGGAGATTCCGTTTTCGTTTTCGGGATTCGAGTATAAGCTGAGTTCGTTTTGTTCCCTAGCTCGGAGTCGTGTCGACGGGGGAACTCATAGGATCGTTCTATCTCTAAGATCGGAAGCAGGGAGCTCCACATGTACACCGAGGAGGGCAAATCCAATCTTAGGACAGCGTCTTGCACCTTGACCCAGGCTATTTCCTTTCCCATCTTCATCTCCATACATTTATATATTAAATTAGTTATTCTATGTTATTCCAGTACTACATAGATTTAGATTCTCTACCTAAGCATTAATTTTATGCTATAATCCATTATGCTATAATCCATCTAAATAAATTAGCCTTTAATTAAAAGTGAACTATAGTCATTGCTGATTTTCAAAGATAGCAAACATAACTAATTGCATCTTGTTTTATTGCTTGATCTCTAAATTTAGTATTTGCAAATCATAATATCCATCTTAATCTCTATTTTAGCAATTTATAACCAACATTTGGTGAGTCTACGAGTCGGCGATCGAGGCACATGACGCCGTCACCACGTCATCCTGAACCGTCCCGCCGACCATGCTCACCGTCCGGAGGTAACAAGCCTTGTTGTCCCGGAACTTGTACGTGGAATTGGTGTCGCCGCTCCCCCACATGGCGCGGCCGCCCTTGACCAGCACCGACCCCTCCGAGTCCTGCCGGTCCGTCATGGTGCTGTACACCACCCCCTTGCTCCCCGCCATGCTCGTCGCCTCCTGCAGCTCGTGGTACAGCTTCGTCCTCTCGAACACCGACCCCCCGCCGCCGTTGGAGCTCACCGTCTCAATCTGGAGCGGGGCCTCGCTCTCCACAACCATACGCGCCACCACCACGCGGTTCTTCGCCACCCTCATGTTCGTCCGCGCCTTCACCTCCATCGTCGCCCGCTTGGTGCTACCCCGCCCCAGCACCTCCACCCGGCTCTTGAACTTGAGGCGGTGCCGGACGCTGGTGGTGACATTCCCCTTCGACGAGCTGACCCACCCGGCGAACCGGACGATCACCTGCCCGTCCACTGACGACTTCCCGTCTTGGCCCCGCCAGTCAGTCTGACGGCTCAGCCGCAGCGGTGGCGCCCTGTACTGCACTAGCGCCCCCTCCACCCCGTCCGACCACGGGTCGAGCCACACGTGGAGGTTGGCCGACACGAGCCAGTACGGCTGGCTGTCCCGCACGCTCAGCCCGAACTCGTGCTCCCGCCCGTCGAGCAGGAGCCCGACGAACGGGGTCAGGTCGAGGTCGTACGACGGGTGGTCGTAGGCTCCGATGGCCGCCACGGGGGCCCAGAAGAACGGGTTGACGGAACCCGGGTAGATGACGGGGAACGGCACCACCGCGCCGACGTGGCGTTTGTCGATCGTGATGACCACCTGACGGAACGCACCGTTGGCCTTGGCCGTCAGGGCGCTGTCGGTCCGGAGCGGGTTGGCGTACCAGTACTCGTCGTCGGCGTGGTGCGACACGTAGACCTCGAGGACGGCACGGTAGGTGTTCTTAGGGACCAGGACGGCCGCCAGCTGTACGTCGGACTCGTTGTGGATACGGAACCAGTAACCCGACCCGCAGTCGCCAGTCTCGACCGAGATGGGGATGATCACGTCGGCGGGCTCTTTGTACAGTCCCTTGATGGTCGGATGAGCAGAGTGACCCCGATAGAAGTGGAGGGAGACGTTGACGCTGTAGACGCCGGGGAGGGCGGAGTTGGAGTTCTCGAGCATCATGGAGAGCGTGGCTTCGCCGTCGGCGCCGCCGCGGAGGAGGGCGGTGTAGCGGGTGACGTCCTTGCGGACGCGCCAGAAGACGCCGGGGGCCATGGTGAGGGGGGTGGTCGTGCGGAGGAGCTCGGCGCCGTCGAGCCAGATGGCGGCGATGCGGTCCTTCTGGACGTCGGAGGCGGAGGCGGAGAGCTCGAGCACGACGCCGGACCACGGCGCGGGGCAGTCCGGGGGCGGGGTGTAGTTGACGGACGCGGGCGGCGCGCCGTCGGTGTGGGCGAAGTCCTGCTGGAGGACGAGGAGGGAGCACTTGGGGTTCTGGCCGGGGAGGAGGGGGGGGAGGGTGGGGTCCATGTACTCGAGGGTGGCGTTCTTGGGGGCGGCGGGATGCCGCGGGTAGGGGAACCCAGTGACCAAGCACGACAGGAGGAGGAGGAGGAGGAGGAGGAGGAGGAGACGGAGCGACGGGTGTTGGTCGCTGGGATAGATCATTTCGGAAGTCGGAAGTGGGAAGTGGGAAGTGGGAAGTGGAGTTGCAAGGAAGTGGTAATCGTCAATGCAAATATACAGTAAATATATAAGCAGGGGGGAGGGGTAGGGATGAGATTTTACCGTTTGTGGAAGTGGGGATCCTTCTCATCTACTTCGTTCCTCGCCCTTTCTGCTTCACCAGTGGGAATTGCGTTGTCTTTACTATGAATAACTCTACTTGAACAATCTTCATCGACAAAGGCTTTGACAAAGCAGACTCATGCAATGGAGGGCGGGGCCCACTTGGTGGATGCGCTGTTACCTGGGCCCCACCAACAGGGCAGGGGCTGGTTTGTCCATGTTTTTGTCGACTGAGATGGTTCAAATAGTATTGCTGAAACTACTTAGGGCAAGAAAAACGATGCTGCGAGGCGGAGTTTCGTGTGTTCCTTCTCGGGTGAAGGTCCGAAAGATGGGGGAAGCAGCTCTCTACCCAATCAACGTCATCACGAAAAATTGGACGATCCTTGGTTAAGCACCAGGAGATCCAACGGTTGATTAGAAAACCTAAATTAATACTGAACCGTACCTTTTTTCAAAAAGGGTTATTTTGACTTTGCCCCCCAAATTTTGCCTTGAATTATACTTTACCCCCCACATTTTCATTAATTAGACTTTACCCCCCAAAAGTATCTGTTCCGTCAGCTCACCATCCAAGAGAAAGGGTGAGCTGAAGGAAAAGAAATTGAGTTTTGAGCTGACGGAACAGTTAGTTTTGGGGGGTAAAGTCTAATTAATGAAAAATGGGGGGTAAAGTCTAATTCAAGGCAAAATTTGGGGGGCAAAGTCAAAAAAACCTTTCTAAAACTAAGTACAAAAAGGTCCATATTTTTTTCAATGCTATTTTTGTAAATATGTCAAAAGAATCGGACATAAAAATTTGTTTTTTTTAATGACCAAACGTATGTCATGACTATAGAGTGTATTTTCAACTTATATAATCAGATTTAGATATTTTAGAGGGGATGGATTCTTGGTTTTGAAATATGACCCTGTACTTTGTTAATTTGCCTCTATAGGTTAAGAGTACGGCTCTAATTTGGGTGGAATAAAATGGACATTGTAGCTATCTCCTAGTTGTTTTGTCCGATTTTATGTTTTGTTTGAAAACTGTCTGTTTTGATATATACTTTACTTTTGTGATCGCTTCTGGTTGTTTATTATTTTTTAATTACATCCTACAAAAAAGATAGAGATTGGCTCCAGGTCTGATAACTCGATGGGTAGGCATCAGACCCCTATGATCGGATGCTAGATCAAGAATTTAGGATGTTGTCGGCGTCAAGTAAATCTCATGCTCTTTCTCTACATTGTTAATGTAGAAAAAGAGCACTACTTTTATTTTTTGGCTGGACCGGCCAGACGGTCCAAGGACAGGGCGTTAGAGCAAGGGCTCAAAGAAATTCGGAGATCGCAGGAAGAGATCAAGGCAATAGCTGTTATTTAATAATTCTGTAATCCTCTGAACATGACATCGACGACAATGATATTCGCACTCACAAACAAACTTAAGGCACTATGAACTTGAGGAAAAGTTCGCTAGCTCCACGGTGTCCATACCCGGAGTCGAACAAGGAACCTCTCCAACATGGGAGAGAGGAAAGTTCCACCAGGCCAAGAGCCTGTTGGTAGAGCAATGCTATTTGGTACAACAATTTTCTGTTAGTTTTTTTCCATCCTAATCTGGCACCCGATCACAACCCGACCCTTTGCTGATAGTTGGGATCAAGCAGTGCAAGGGACGATTGTGATATGATGCAACATTAGAATGGAAAATTTTTGAAAAAAACAGTGCGTACCAAATATCATTTTTAATAAATTTTTTTAAAGAAACCCCTCTTAGTGGATGAGGGGGTTCGGCCTTGACCCCTACCATAAATCCATAAATTCATAGGGACCTTCGGATGGCCTTATAGTGGATCTTGGGTATTCATCTAAGGTTCATCGTATGGCCTGTACATAAAAAAAGGGGGGCTTATTAGTCTAAGGCTTCTCTAATATAACTTACCATATATTTTGATAAACCCCTCTAACTGTTTCGTAGTGAATTAAGTCCCTTCCTCACTCAAATTTTTTAAAATAACTATTTTGCTCCTCTAACTACCCCTTAAAACCTGATTTACAGGTTTCTTTTACATGGATTGTACAATGAAATCCCCAATAGTAGACTCAAAATATTATAGCTACTACAATGATTTCATTGTAGCAGTAATAATTCGGAGTATAAATTCGATCGCTACATTGAAATCATTGTAGCTGCTACAATGATTTCACTGTAGATACCAAATTTATACTCCATAACTGCTATAGTGATTTCACTGTAGTAGTAATATTCATGTGCAAAAATTTGGTTGCTATAGTGAAATCATTGTAGCTGCTATAGTGATTTTACTGTAGCAACAAAATATATACTCTATAAACATCTGAATTTATAATACATTACCCTGAATTGAAATCACTGTAGCTACAACACCTCGAGTATAATTCGGGTTAGTGGAGTATAAATCTGATTGCTACAGTGAACACTTTAGCAACCGAATTTATACTTCGGGATATTACTGCTATAATGAAATCACTGTAGCAACTATTGAGAATGAATTGGGGCTAGAGGAGTATATATAAATTCAGTTTATACATAGGGGTAATTGTAGGGGTATTTTAATCATTTGATTGGGGTTGAATAGGTTGACATGGGCTTAATGTATAGGTGTTTTTTCAGACCGGATCTTAGCTCAAAGAAAACCATTCGTCGAGACTGGTGCTTAAATGCATCTTCTATAAAGGACTTATGGTCAACTCCCCCCCCCCCACCCCAAAAAAAAAGGGCAAGAGCTGCAATCCATCCTTAGGATCTCAGCTATCCATAACTGATTATTGTTCTTCCCTTTATTTACTATCCAATCAGCTGTCCTATTACCTTCACAATGCTCATAATCCACTAAAATGGTGCATTTAGTTGTTCTACTTCTTTCAGCTTCCATCATGGTTGTCGAGTCACCTTCAAGCCTTCTTAGTAGGAGTTTGGAGAACTTTTTTTTTCTCGATAAACTAGATTTAGTGCATTATTTCTAGAAAATCCAAAAGAAGATACATCACAAACTGCGACTGTAATAGCGTCCGCAAGAAAATTAGAGGACCATAAGATAGGAAGAAGTGCACCTTTGGCCTTAGTTGCCAGAATGTGCTACTCGATTAGCTTCACGATAAGTGTGGGAGATTTAAATGGTATGGAATCGACGCAATCGGCTACAAATGTCTTCGATGAGGAAGTGCTCCCTATTGCCAACATTAATCCATTGAATCACCGTGAGGGAGTCACCATATATCCAAATTGGCTGGTTCACGTCAATATATAGTCTCCATTTCCCGACTAGCTTCCTATAACGCACGGACCTCTGTGTTGATGATTGAATTTGTTGTGAATGGGACCGCACCCGGCCACAGAATGCAACCCGTATGATTATGAAGGACAAAACCCCCACATCCACAAGATGAAGAACGATCCAACGCCCCATCGAAGTTGATCTTTAGCTCACTCATATTTGGTGCCACCCACTTAATAATAACAGAGGAAGTCCAGCACATCTGCAAAGAAAAGAAACCCCATTTTAATTTCGAGTTAAGTAGCCAAATAAAATCGACAAGATTTGGCAATGGAGGCCGGGGCATAGATCGCCCCTCAAATAATTCCATGTTCCTATCCAGCCAAATGCTCCAAACCGCACCGACTACCAATACTGAGAGAAGCTTTTCTTCTTTCTGAGATTGTAAAGCCTTAGAGATTAGACCCATCCATTGGTCAATGGAATCCGATGGGGAACAAGGAAGGTCCAGTTGCATCCAAACACTTTTCGCTTTGGGGCATCGAAACAAAGCATGGTCCGCATCTTCAGCTATTTCCACACATCTACTACATAGAGGATCCAGGATAATACCTCGTTTAATAAGAAGATTTTTAGTCGAAATATATTTCCTCAGGAGTTTCCATCCAAAGGCAAGAGCCCGGGGAGGAGCACTGCACTTCCACAGATATCTCAAAACACAAGAATCAAAATAACTGTTGACATTTTGGGTGTTAAGAGCAACATTTGATAGTAGATCGTTACCTCTGAGGGTCTCGATATCGTCTTCTCAGTCGTTAGGATTTGATACGCCAGCTTAGAGCTAAACTTGGCCGATTAGTGTGGTCCCCAACGAACAGTATTCATGGCATTTTCATGGGTCATAATTGGATTATTTCTAATCCTGGCTGCGATATCAGACCCTACTGTCTCAAGGATCTTTGTCCAAACCACGCTCTGCTAGATATCAGATTGGAGATATCCATGACTTCAGAGCTGCGATCCCAATCAAGACAAAGTGGGGATCAAACAAAAAACACGGGATCAAGCCATGGGTCATACCAGATATGGATGGACCTGTCTGGGCACACATTTAATGTGAGATGATTCCGAACAACATCAACTCCCTCCGAGACAGCCCTCCAAATTCGAGAGCATTCTTTGGGAATCGGCCAGCACTAAATATTGGTAGAGACTGCACACCGTACTTGGAAATACAGAAGTCACACTACAAGAAAGAGGGTCTTTACCGACGGACATTATTATCACCGTCGGTAATAATACACTTTTTACCGACGGTGACTATAATATTCGTCGGTATTAAAACTTCAATTTTTTAAATTTTTTTTGCACATTTATTACCGACGGTCAAATATTATTCGTCGGTAAAAGTATTTATCCCGACAGTACATATATGTACCGTCGGTAAAATACTTTATACCGACGGCTACATAAAGTCCGTCGGTACAATGTCACGACGAAACTCAGGATAAAATCCAAGCCTCTGGAAAAAAATGGAACCCTGAGTTTCGTCGGCGGTTTTTACCGACGGAGGTTATATGTCCGTCGGTATAAATAATTATACCGACGGAAATTATATGGCCGTCGGTACGATACCGACGGTAAAAAAATGTCCGTCGGGAAAATTGTCCCGACGAAACTCAGGGTAAAAACCGAGCCTCTGGAAAAAATGGAACCCTGAGTTTCGTCGGCGGTTTTTACCGACGGACGTTATATATCCGTCGGTATAAATAATTATACCGACGGACATTATATGACCGTCGGAACCATACCGACGGTAATAAAATGTCCGTCGGGAAAATTGTCCCGACGAAACTCAGGATGCCGAGCCGATGACGATCGGATCGAATCCAAACCTATTTCATATCCGAAACACGCTAACTTATGATTTTCCAACACTTAGACTCTAAATCGGTGAATCGGAGCGTAAATTGGTCAAATATCCAATTAGAACCCGCTCGCAAGTCCGAAATACGGAATAATTCCAAGTTCGAATTACCGGATGCCGAGCCGATGACGATCGGATCGAATCCAAACCTATTTCATATCCGAAACACGCTAACTTATGATTTTCCAACACTTAGACTCTAAATCGGTGAATCGGAGCGTAAATTGGTCAAATATCCAATTAGAACCCGCTCGCAAGTCCGAAATACGGAATAATTCCAAGTTCGAATTACCGGATGCCGAGCCGATGACGATCGGATCGAATCCAAACCTATTTCATATCCAAAACACGCTAACTTATGATTTTCCAACACTTGGACTCTAAATCGGTGAATCGGAGCGTAAATTGGTCAAATATCCAATTAGAACCCGCTCGCAAGTCCGAAATACGGAATAATTCCAAGTTCGAATTACCGGATGCCGAGCCGATGACGATCAGATCGAATCCAAACCTATTTCATATCCGAAACACGCTAACTTATGATTTTCCAACACTTAGACTCTAAATCGGTGAATCGGAGCGTAAATTGGTCAAATATCCAATTAGAACCCGCTCGCAAGTCCGAAATACGGAATAATTCCAAGTTCGAATTACCGGATGCCGAGCCGATGACGATCGGATCGAATCCAAACCTATTTCATATCCGAAACACGCTAACTTATGATTTTCCAACACTTAGACTCTAAATCGGTGAATCGGAGCGTAAATTGGTCAAATATCGAATTAGAACCCGCTCGCAAGTCCGAAATACGGAATAATTCCAAGTTCGAATTACCGGATGCCGAGCCGATGACGATCGGATCGAATCCAAACCTATTTCATATCCGAAACACGCTAACTTATGATTTTCCAACACTTAGACTCTAAATCGGTGAATCGGAGCGTAAATTGGTCAAATATCCAATTAGAACCCGCTCGCAAGTCCGAAATACGGAATAATTCCAAGTTCGAATTACCGGATGCCGAGCCGATGACGATCGGATCGAATCCAAACCTATTTCATATCCGAAACACGCTAACTTATGATTTTCCAACACTTAGACTCTAAATCGGTGAATCGGAGCGTAAATTGGTCAAATATCCAATTAGAACCCGCTCGCAAGTCCGAAATACGGAATAATTCCAAGTTCGAATTACCGGATGCCGATCCGATGACGATCGGATCGAATCCAAACCTATTTCATATCCGAAACACGCTAACTTATGATTTTCCAACACTTAGACTCTAAATCGGTGAATCGGAGCGTAAATTGGTCAAATATCCAATTAGAACCCGCTCGCAAGTCCGAAATACGGAATAATTCCAAGTTCGAATTACCGGATGCCGAGCCGATGACGATCGGATCGAATCCAAACCTATTTCATATCCGAAACACGCTAACTTATGATTTTCCAACACTTAGACTCTAAATCGGTGAATCGGAGCGTAAATTGGTCAAATATCCAATTAGAACCCGCTCGCAAGTCCGAAATACGGAATAATTCCAAGTTCGAATTACCGGATGCCGAGCCGATGACGATCGGATCGAATCCAAACCTATTTCATATCCGAAACACGCTAACTTATGATTTTCCAACACTTAGACTCTAAATCGGTGAATCGGAGCGTAAATTGGTCAAATATCCAATTAGAACCCGCTCGCAAGTCCGAAATACGGAATAATTCCAAGTTCGAATTACCGGATGCCGAGCCGATGACGATCGGATCGAATCCAAACCTATTTCATATCCGAAACACGCTAACTTATGATTTTCCAACACTTAGACTCTAAATCGGTGAATCGGAGCGTAAATTGGTCAAATATCCAATTAGAACCCGCTCGCAAGTCCGAAATACGGAATAATTCCAAGTTCGAATTACCGGATGCCGAGCCGATGACGATCGGATCGAATCCAAACCTATTTCATATCCGAAACACGCTAACTTATGATTTTCCAACACTTAGACTCTAAATCGGTGAATCGGAGCGTAAATTGGTCAAATATCCAATTAGAACCCGCTCGCAAGTCCGAAATACGGAATAATTCCAACTTCGAATTACCGGATGCCGATCCGATGACGATCGGATCGAATCCAAACCTATTTCATATCCGAAACACGCTAACTTATGATTTTCCAACACTTAGACTCTAAATCGGTGAATCGGAGCGTAAATTGGTCAAATATCCAATTAGAACCCGCTCGCAAGTCCGAAATACGAAATAATTCCAAGTTCGAATTATCGAATGCCGAGCCGATGACGATCGGATCGAATCCAAACCTATTTCATATCCGAAACACGCTAACTTATGATTTTCCAACACTTAGACTCTAAATCGGTGAATCGGAGCGTAAATTGGTCAAATATCCAATTAGAACCCGCTCGCAAGTCCGAAATACGGAATAATTCCAAGTTCAAATTACCGGATGCCGAGCCGATGACGATCGGATCGAATCCAAACCTATTTCAAAATCGAAACACGCTAACTTATCATTTTTTAACGCTTAGACTCAGTTATAGATATAAACCATTTTTTTAACAAATACATGTTAATTGCAGGAGCAGGGCGGCGTCAGGGGATCGATGAGAGCACCAGCGTTGGTGGTGGGCGGGCGTGGTTGAGATAGGGCGGCGTCAGGGGATCGATGAGAGCACCGGCGTTGGTGGCGGGCGGGGGTGGTTGAGATAGGACATGTATCATCTCTCAGTTCTGGATTGTGTAAATATTGTTTTGTAATATATGGTTATTTTTTCTTCTATCTATAATTGTCGGCCGGGAACTGTGGTAATATTTGATAATTTGCTGTAATTTTTTATCAATTTAGGTAATATTTTATAAATTGTGGTAATATTTGATAAATTGTGGTAATATTTGATAAATTGTGGTAATATATTGTGGTATTGAATCACAGGAATTAAATAACATTATTTATGTAAATTTATTAAAAAAAAAAAGATACTTATTACCGACGGAAATAAATTATTCCGTCGGTAATAATATTTTTATTTTTTTTAAATTATTAATGATTTGCCGACGGCATATAATATCCGTCGGTAATATATATAGTATTACCGACGGGTAATATATATATCCGTCGGTAATATATATAGTATTACCGACGGTGATATTAATTTGGTCGGTAATATATATATTATTACCGACGGGTAATATATATATGTGTCGGTAATATATATAGTATTACCGACAGTATAAACTATACTCGTCGGTAAAATGTTTATATATTACCGACGGATTCTTATAGTTCGTCGGCAATACTATATTATATTAGTTTTAAATTGATTAAATATTACCGACGGCGTTCTAATTACCGTCGGTATTAATTATTAATACCGACGGTAATATTTGGTCCGTCGTATTGTTTTCCCCGACGCCTTTTTTCCCGACAGCCAGCGACGGAAATATCTTCCGTCGCTATATAATATTACCGACGAAATTTTAATATTACCGACGGATATTGTCCGTCGGTAATAACTGTTTTTTTTGTAGTGTCACTCCATAAGCCCCTCTTTCCATAAGCAATTTTAAAAACTTTCCTACCTATAAGCGCGGTATTGACAACTCCCATCTCCCTTATACACAGACCACCCTCCTTCCTTGGCCGGCAAATCTTCACTCACTTGTCAAGGTGTAAACCGCGACTCGCCCAAACTGTAGATTCTTCAAATAAAAAATCAGACTACGCCACTGTGTCTGGCTCATCGAAATGATTAAAAATGGTATATTGACTTTTATCATTTGACTACTGTAGGAAGTTAACATTTAAAAAAAAAGATTAAAAGAGAAGAAAAATATAGGTCGATATACATATTAGAAACCTCAAACTACATCTCTATAAATATAGCCCTAACCACTAGACTCCATTAGGTTTTTAAATAGAATAACAAAAAGAATATATATATACTTTATAACCTACTCATTAACCAACCTTAACCTAAAACTATTTTAGTCATACCTTGGGCATTCGAACTCTGAATTGGGTTTCGTCTGTGGCCATGAATTTGTGAGTCAAAGATAAACATACTGACATCCATAAATAGTAAAACCAGACCCTAAAGATAAAATTATCATTTTATCCTTAATGGGTAATTAGATAATAAGTCAATAATACGAACTAAGAATAAGGTTCCATTTGCAATCACTGACTTAGAACGGAAACCCCTATCACATATAAAAAGATGAATCCTTTTTTAAATGATCAAAATATCCTTATAGGGTAAAATGGGTCAAATGGATCGATCTTTTGATCATAGCTTGGGCTTTTGACCTTGTAATTCAATTCTGCCAGTTACCCTAGGAATCATACAGAATAGACTATCAAATTGAATAAGTAAAGACATCAACTAATAATTATAAATATATTGATTTTATGTCATAATCATATTAAGGGATCTTCCGTTGAGGAATGTCACTACAGCTTATCAGGTAGGTGAATTGTCTTTTACTGTTCAAATTATATATTAAAAATATTTATCGTATCTTAGTTGATTCATGAGTATGTTGATTGGTAAAAGGTATGAGGTTTGCCTGTAAACACCCTGGGTATAAGGCTAGCCCTGTTTCTGCTAAAAATGTCCTTAGGAATGTGGCTTGCCTCGAACGTCCTGGGTGTGAGGCTAGTCCTGACTGGTGCCTAAAAGTGTCATCAAGTGGGAAGACCAGCCTGATAAATGATCTTAACCAGGACAATTGCTCAATGAATAATTAAGTGATGCTTTAGTCATTTCTACGTGTGTTTTGTTCCTAATGTCACCAACCTATCGAGTCTGTGTTGTAAAACGCATCCCTCTATAGACCTTGTGGTGGCAGATCCTAACTCTACAGAATTGGAAAGTATCTCAATGGAGATGACCCTAGTTGGAGCTGGAGACCCTCACTAGGAGTTGCACGTGGAACCCGAATGCGAGGCAAAGTCATAAAAAATGCTTGGGTTCAAGAATAAAGAATTGACTTTATTTTCTTTTAGTTATAAAGATGAAGTAACCGAGGAATTATTAATACAAAGCTTTGTTTTTACTCAATTTGTGAGCTTAAATTTGTATCAAGTTGTGAGCTTAAATATGTTACGGGTTGCCTAAATTCATAAAATATCGGGGCATGACAAGACATTTATTTTAGTCCATTAAGTCGTGTGAGCAGATAGAAAGATTTATTAGGGGATAGTGAGAAATGGAGTTTTTGCACTATGTCCCTTTTGAAAAGATGCATTTACAGTAAATTCCTCCATTGACTTTTTCTTCCTTTTAGATGACAAAATTGCAATTGTTACTGTTTAGCTACAATATTTTATATATTATTATTATTTGCTATAGTGATTTCATTGTAGCATATATAGTGACGACTACAGTGATTTCACTATAGCAAAGAGTAGCAATATGCAAAGTACTCTAACAAAAAGAAAAAATCTCGAAGAACTGTAAAAGTTTGTTACACTTTACAATAGTGAAATCATTATAGCATATATAGTGAAATGTGATTTCAAAGAAATGTTACTCGTTATTACTGAATTATTACTCTTCATGTGATTTTTGTTGTAAGTATAAAATGGATATTTTTCAAACGGTAGGACTTAACGCTAAAGTATCAATTTATGTGTCTTTATCGTTAAATTTGATCTGTTTGAAGGACTGACTGTAGACCAAAATTTTCTTCTTTAAATACTCAATAGATAAGAAAAGAATGAAACCATAAACACCCTTATTCGTGGTGAGTCTCCCTCTCATCTTAGTAGTGAGCTTTCATACTTGTGGGTTTATTAAAAAATAAGACACTTCTCTCACTTCTATGGCAAGTTTCGATCCTCGGTCTATCATGTGCTAGCACACTAACAAATGAACTAATGATCACTATGATGGTCTTCAAAAAAAAAAAGAGATAAGCATAGAATTAAACTCCATTTTGTGTTGGGACGCCTACGTTGGGTCGTGGTGCCCATTTTCAGCAGGGTGATTACGACGCCCCTACCTAAAATGGCCGTAACTAGCGAACGTGAGCGTCGACGATGACAACATTTGTCCGCAGTGGCCATTGTCAGTAGGGGCAATCACATTTGCGACTGCCGCCCCAGCTGAAAATGGCCGTGGATAACATTAACTGCCACAATTGCTAATGAATTTTGAATTCACAAACAAATCCCTCATGTATAAAATCTTTCAAAAAGATTAATAAATCTAATTAAAACCTCGTCTCCTCTTTCGAGCAAGTAGTATAGAGTTGTAGTTACAACTTAGGATCAGTTTTCACACATGGTTTTCAATAGGGGTGTCAAAGCTATATCTCAACCCGGTGGTCTCTCAACCATCATCTAATGCCCTAATAGAGTCTTTGGATGGTTGTTATTACTATATGGAGTAGAATTAAGGATTGTATGCACCCGAGTGCTATAAGTGTGAGAGATGGATCTGAGTTTTTTATTTTTTGGTATTTAATCTTCTTAGACCATAGTTTGATCAGGATCGTTCATCGTTTTGATACCTCGATATGTATATCGATGTTTTTATTATAATAAGTCTACCAAATACCAAATACCATAAAAAGATAGAAAATTCTATGGTACCCACTTGTATCGTACCAAAATTCATAGGGACCATCGGATGGCCTTATGGTGGATCTCAGACATCCACTTCGGATGCATCCCACCACGCCTAGAATAATATCCCCACCACTAGGATTAGGGGTGGCAATGAGTCGGGTCGGGTTGAGACATATGTATAAGAGCAAAACACCTAATCCGAACCCGACCCGTTTAATAAACGGGTCAAAAACTTAAACCCAAACCCGACCCGCCTAATAAACAGGTTGACCCGCCCCGCCCCGTTTAACCAGTTTACTAAACGGGTCTGGTCGGGTCGAGTCGAGTTGGCTCGGGTTGGGTCAACAAAACTCATGTAAATATGTCGGGTTGACAAGTCGGATTGGACTGGGTTTGATCGGGTTGGGTCGGGTTGGCTCGGTTCGGGTTGACACGACCCATTTGTTAAACGGGTCAATCGGGTTATAAGTACAAACCCGAACCTGACCCATTAAATAAACGGGTCAATCGGGTCGACCCGTTTATAACCCGAACCCGTTTAGGCAAAACCCAAACCCGCTAACTTCGGGTCGGGTTGACGGGTCGGGTTAAGAATTGCCACCCCTAACTAGCATGCAAGAAAAATGAGATGGATGGTGGAGATGAGTTTCGTATGATACCTACTTGGTACCAAAGTGGAGCTCTAAACAGATAGAGTGGAATAGTGAGTGAATAATTCAATTTTCCTTTTTCCTCTCCCCAAGCCACGCGAAGCTGGAAAGAACTGTCGGGTGTACCCGCATAGAAATGTCAATGCGGTGCATTCAGTCCCATCCGTCTGCTTTCCCTGTAAATACAGGCCAGGAGGGGGTGTGAATAACGCTCACAAATGCCCAAGCTCCCTCCACGTCGCCTCCCCCTCCCTCATAACCCTAGAGCGAGCAGAGCCTGACGGACTATAAAGCAGGACGAGACCGAAGGCGAGAAGAAACAGATGAAGTGAGAGGAGCGCAAGCCTCTGCCGTGCCCCCTCTCCCCCTCCAACAAATCCGATTCCTTGCCGCTCTGCAACGATCTCTTCGGTACGTGATTCCTTGATGTCGATCGGATCATGCTTAAGGTTAGGGTTAGGGTTAGGGATTTTCATTTCTCGTTCTTGCCGGGATCGAGATCGAGATCTGCTGTTCCGTCTGTCGTTTCTGGTTGTTTCTGATCTTCTGCGATGGGGCGTTGGCGGACTTTGTGCAGTGCGCTGAGCTTTATGCTTCCAAGAAAGAGAGCTGCGGGAGCTGAGGTTGAAGACGCCGACGAGGCCCTGCTGAAGAAGCCGAGGACGGACTTCTCGATATCTTCGTCGTCATCGTCGGCAGCAGCAGCAGCAGCAGCAGCGGGGAGCAACCACAGGATGTCGAACGGCATGGACTGCGAGGCCAACGGGAGCAGCCCCGCGGAGATCGACGAGGATCTCCACAGCCGGCAGCTCGCCGTGTATGGAAGGGAGACGATGCGGCGGCTCTTCGCGTCCAACGTCCTCGTCTCCGGGCTTCAGGGCCTGGGTGCAGAGATAGGTATATTTGCTGATTTCTTGTTTGATTTTCCTTTTTTTTTTTTCCGATGTGACTTCTGGATGATAATGGATAGATCGTATATCGGTTAGAATTGGATTCATTGTTCTGATGAGTGATGACCTTTGAGTGGATTACCCTCTCTGTTTTACTCTGTTCATGGTTTCTTCATTCTTCATTATTCAGTGTGGTCAATCCCCTATATTGATTCATAGGGTAGGAGAAATATCAGTGCAATTTTTGGATTTTAAGAATTTGTGGGTCTATTGTATTCATCTATGAATAGAATGCCTTAGATTATGCTTAAATGGTCCTTAAGAATAAACTAAGTACAAATGGATTGAATTCCTATACAATTTACTAGGTGAAGTATAATGCCTCAAATTAAGCATAAATACACACATTTAGATTTGTCGTCCAATGTCTTAATGTAAGCAACGTCTATGATTCAAACATCTGTGATCAAAATCGGCTGGCTGACATGACCGACAATTTGGAACAATTGCATTGCGGTGGGCCTTTTCACGCACATGACTGACATTTGTCGATTTTCTTGATCATTTTGGTCAACAAATCTGACCGATGTTGAGTTTTGGTCTTTTCTACCCTGAAAGAACCGACACACGTCGGTGATTTCGGTCGACTTTTGTTTTCATTGAATTCTATCAACATACTGATGATCTGCTAGTTGGTGGGAAACTGAGAAGAAAATGAAAATTGAGGGAAAACAGAGATCAGTTCACATTGATCCATAAATTTCCTGCCCTATTTAGATTTGTTTGCTTCATTTTACGAGTATGTGCTAGAATATAAGATTTATTTACTATCATCGGTTTTATATCATTTGGTGTTCCTTGCCAATGGTTAAATAGTCCTAATGTGCATACCATTTGGCTCTCTTCTTCCTTCCAAGTTGGAGATTTGCTTTCAACCTTTTTCTTTGTATTTATTTTATGAGTATTGTTGTCGGCGTTTGAAGCCTTCACCCCATTTAGTTGAACATGGAAACACTTCGCAACAAGGTATCAGTTTGTCATTTGTATGTTATATGATGTCTCTGTCTTGTTGCCAAAAAAACATCGTTGGGCATGTGTGTTTAATGCAATTTTTCCTTGTTTTTGCAGCAAAGAACCTTGTACTCGCAGGTGTCAAATCTGTGACCCTACATGACGAGGGAACCGTGGAACTGTGGGACTTATCCAGCAACTTCTTTTTATCAGAGGATGATGTTGGTAAGAATCGATCTCTTGCTTGCGTTCAGAAGCTGCAAGAGCTTAACAATGCTGTTATGATTTCTACCATAACTGGGACTTTGACGAAGGAACAGCTTTCTGATTTCCAGGTTTGTTACTCGTACACGATAACTTTACCTCACTTTCTAATTACTAAAGCTACAATGTAACCTTGGCTGCGTTGTCCACATATTGCTCCTAAATTACTCCTTTGTGGTATTTATGGTCTTATTTATTCTTGATCTTCCTATGATCTGTAGACACCGGCACGGGTGTCGAGTGTCGACACGGACACGGGAGTCGGACACTTCAACATCATAAAAGATGGATACGGAGACACATGGGTATATATATATATATATATATATATATATATATATATATATATATATATATATATATATATATATATATATATATATATAACAAAATTATGAAATTGATATAAATTAAAAATTATTACCCCTTCGGAATTCGACTTTTACACAGTCTACCATTTCCCTCTGTTCACCCAATTGGAG
The DNA here is from genome assembly GCA_947650365.1 of Chamaelirium japonicum. Classification (NCBI taxonomy): domain Eukaryota; kingdom Viridiplantae; phylum Streptophyta; class Magnoliopsida; order Liliales; family Melanthiaceae; genus Chamaelirium; species Chamaelirium japonicum. The sequence continues at coordinate 67,957,360 of OX393554.1, forward strand.
AATGGAGAGACTCACAACATTCGGTTTAATAACATGGAGCGATAGTATCATGCCGTGTCGACACGGGTGGACACGGGTTGACACGGCTCTGAGGGCTCAATTAGAGGTGTCCCCCATATCATAGGATCTTCTCACGAACATCCTGTCAGTTTGCTTTTACATAGCCCACTTAGAGTTCACCTCCTTTAAATTCTACTGCCCTCATCTTTATATAGCCATATGAAATATGGACATGGCTTGGCAAACATCAAAAGCTAGAATATTACAGTTACATGCATCTTATGCAACCTCAAGATATCATGCTCAGTTCATAGAAATTATGAGGAAGATTTACGGATATCTAGCATTTCTCCTTCATAAATGATATTGGATAAAAATGTCAAAGATCACATAAAAATATGCACACATGTTGACTAACTGAGTTGACTGTTCTTGAAGATCTGAACCTTAAAAATAGAATGTCTGGTAAGAATTCATGAATTGTTAGTGCATGTCTGTTGTCATTCTGTGTTGGTGTGCAATGTGAATATATAAACTGGCTGAACTTATTATATGGATATGCTTTTGGTACCCATATAGACACAGTTCTACAAAATATTTTCCTTTTTAAACTTTTGTGCATGGACTTTCTTGTTTATTTATTATTTTTGCAATACAAGTGCTCTTATATGTTTTGTTTTATTAATAGTTGTTAACTGGCAACTAGGCCCATAGCTTTGAGTTATAGACAACTTTTTGTTTGATTTGGTAAAAGCTCTTTTGAGCTCATTTATTTATTTGACAAGACATGCTTGATCTTTAAGCTCGATAAGTGAACAAGATCAACTTGTTTAAGCTCCATTAAGTTCAAATAGGGTTTAACAACTTGGTCGATGTCGATACGTATCGACTGGTATGTATCGGTTCCGGGCCCAATCGAACGAATACCACCCCCAAAACCGGCATTAAACTCGTACCGGCCGATATCTTCTAGTATCAGTCCGTACCGGTTGAGTCATGCAGGTATCGACCGATACTGATAGGTATTGGTCGGTATGGGTTCAAGTTGGCTGCAACATATGGACGGGGCATGATTTTGTGGGGTTTTTGTCTTTTCTCTCCATTATCTCCCACCCACTAATAGCTGCACACGTTGGAGAGCCTATGTACAACTACTAGCATACAGAGATCCCATGTACCCACTAGCCATTGCACATGTTGGGGAGTCCATGTACAACTTCTAGTATATGGAGGGGGCATCATTTGAGGAATATATGGAGGGGGCATCATTTGAGGAATTGTGAGTGCCTTGAGGCTATATATCGCCCCCCCCCCCCCCCCCCGCTCCATATGTCTAAAAATGTTACTAAATTATGAGGTATCACTCATAAAAAAAATGTTACTGAATTATGAGGTATCACTCATAAAAAAATACAATTCAGTTACATTTATATAAACTGAGTCAAGTGTATTGCATGCTTTTGTGAGCAACTTTATTATGTCAAGTGCGTGTTATGGGACCCTTCTTGACTCTTAATATCATAGGTAGCACCCATTTTCATCTTCACAAGGTTGGTTTAGGATCCAAATTCTTGAGGTTTTCAACTTTTTTTGCTTTGGTCTGGTTAAGAGTAGGTATATCCAATAACATTGTGAGAAACTTGACATTTTGGATACCTCTTACCTCCTAGTTCTCTTTGTTCTTTGGTAGCTATTGTGCCTATTTGTTCTTTGCAATTAAGATAAACAAGTGAAATATAAGCCAAAGAACAAGAAAAACCAAGAGATGTTAAAGAAATCGGTAGTCAAAGATCTCACAATCTTACTGGATTTGGTACTGATTTTTAGCCCGGCAAAGTAAAAAATTTAGAAGAATCACCCATCCAAATCTTGATGGCAACCCAGTGAAAAGAAGAAACTGAGTGGTATTCAACATGTCAAGAAGAATCTCTCAATGGGCACTTGCACATTATATAAAACTAGCGGATGGTTTACATAAACCGCAGAATGGCTCAGACACCCACTAGTCTTTGCCTTCAGTTTCTTTGACGGCGAGTGTGCTGATTATCTTGAGCTGGAGGAACATGTTTTCTCATCATCGTCTTCTTAATCCTCCAACTCAGACCATTCATCTTCTTCCGCGTAGTTGGTGGCTTTGCGGTTGCGGTTGTTGCTTCAGTACCATAGAATATCAAAGCACAAGGAAGAAGAGAGAAAAAGTGGAGAAGAATTTGCCACATTATTGTATTTAGAATATGAAAGATGACCTCATTACAACCCTTTGGATTCTCTTTTATAATGAAAATATTACCTAGAATTAATCTATCCTATACAAGAGACTACTAAACATGACTGGTGGGAATAAACCATGTTCGTGGAACACTATCTCATGTACATCGACCTACCTATTCAGAATTCTTTACTAGTTTGAGTGAGTGTAGAGTGTATATACTCTTGTATAGGTTTAGTAGTCTCTTTTTTTGGGTTATGTTCACATTGGGTAACTGCATATCATGTACATCCTATATAGGGCATTGTCCTCATTGACTAAGATATCCCATTAACTCTCAACATTCTATCCTTTATTGTCTATCAAGTTGTGAAGTGGGTTGTGAACAAACTCCAGCACCTAAAATGTACTTAAAATTGAGAAAACTTGAATAAAAAATGGTTTGGTGATATTTAGAAGTTGCTCGATAAAATTCATGAAATATTGAAAGGGAGGAAGAAAATCAAGTTGGTAGCTTTGGCAGGTCTGCTACATGAGCAATGCCCCCTCGAAAAATGAGAATGTATGAGGCGATACTTAGCATCTACCTAATTATAAGTAGGCTATGGTGGCTTGGGAAACTTGAGTGTTATTCTTTTGCTATCTTACTACTACATCGTTGCTAATAAAACCATGCGTATCATGCAAAAATATGAATAAAATATTATATATGTAAAAATTTATTTATCATACAAGAGTGTCCCCACTTCCCCATCTTGCATTTCTTGGAAGTTTAAATTGTCTACTTTGGGTCACCTTGTCACTTGGCAAGCATCTAGGCACTTCAAGTTGACTGGTCATATCTTGTGGTGTTTTTTTGGTACTCCAAAGGAAAGTACTATTTTTCTTTCCCTGTGCATTATTGTTTATTACTTTAGGATAGGGATGGCAATGGTGCGGTTTTGGGCAAAACCGAAATCACACCACACCAAACCGATACATCGAAACCGTATTGCGTTGCGCTGCGCTGCGAAGGTGTACACCGTGTACTATTATGTAAAACCAAGACCGCACTATGCGGTGCGGTGCACCGCGGTTTCTCATTATAATGGCCTAAACGGTGCGGTTTTGGTGAAAACCAAAACCACACCGTTACACTGAAACCGCACCGCGACGGTGGTATATTTTGGCAAACCAAAACCGCACCATGCGGTGCGGTTTACCGCGGTTTTTAGGTTTAAACCACACTGCTGCCACCCCTACTTATGGATTCCAAATTAGAGAAATATTCAAAAAAATATAACATAAATTAGAATGTTTAAACGATTGACATGATTGGTTGGTCTCTGGTCTATCAAATTGTTACATCTATTGCATTCTTGCTCTTGTTTTTGACCGTTCGTATACACCTATCTAATATAGAAGCCGTATACCAAAGGAATGATTTTTGGTTTAGCAAAAACAAAATGCTAGGTTTGGTTATTAGTATAAAATCTAGTATGTGATCTTATTGGGAGTTGTTACGGAGCATTACTCAAAAATAAGAAAATTTTATCTTAGGAACTCTTTAACCTGTGAGCTCTTTGCATTGCAGGCTGTAGTTTTTACCGATATTAGCTTGGAAAAAGCAATGGAGTTTGATGATTTCTGTCACAATCACCAACCTGCAATTTCATTCATCATGTCTGAAGTTCGAGGTCTATTTGGCAATGTATTTTGTGATTTTGGTCCAGGGTTCACTGTTGTAGATGTAGATGGTGAGGAACCACATACAGGTATAATTGCATCTATCAGCAACGACAATCCTGCACTAGTAGCTTGTGTTGATGATGAGCGGCTCGAGTTCCAGGACGGCGATCTTGTTGTTTTCTCTGAAGTCCAGGGAATGACAGAGTTAAATGACGGGAAGCCAAGAAAGATTAAAAGTGCAAGGCCATATTCATTTGTTCTTGAAGAAGACACAAGTCGGTTTGGCGCGTATGAGAGAGGTGGTATTGTTACACAGGTGAAGCAACCTAGGATCCTTCGATTTAAACCTTTACGAGATGCTCTCAGAGAACCAGGGGACTTTCTTCTGAGTGATTTCTCAAAGTTCGACCGCCCTCCCTTGCTACACTTAGCTTTTCAAGCGCTGGATAAGTTTAGGTGTGATCTTGGACGCTTTCCTGTTGCTGGATCCGAGGAGGATGCTCAGAAGCTGATTTCTGCAGCTGTTAGTATTAATGAGAGCATGGGTGATGGTAAACTTGATGAGATTGATAAGAAACTCTTCCGCCAGTTTGCGAGTGGTTCCAAGGCCATTTTGAATCCTATGGCTGCAATGTTTGGTGGTATTGTTGGGCAAGAAGTTGTGAAAGCCTGCTCTGGAAAGTTCCATCCACTCTTCCAGGTAACACTTGGCCTCTTATATTCGTTTCCAGTGGTTAATTAAATGTGCTATGCAATATTTGCAGTTCGTTACTCATCTCTGGATTACATTACAATCTTAGCATATGCTCTATACAATCTTTTGCAGTTCTTTTACTTCGATTCAGTTGAGTCCCTGCCTACGGAACCATTGGATTCTGATGATTTGAAGCCACTGAACTCCCGATATGATGCCCAAATCTCTGTGTTTGGATCCAAGCTTCAAAAGAAACTTGAAGAGACTAAAGTTTTTATGGTAGGCTCCGGTGCTCTTGGTTGTGAGTTCTTGAAGAATCTAGCACTAATGGGAGTTTGCTGCAGCCCACACGGGAAGCTAACTATAACAGATGATGATGTCATCGAGAAGAGTAATCTGAGCCGTCAGTTTCTTTTCCGTGATTGGAATATCGGGCAGTCTAAATCCACTGTTGCTGCTACTGTTGCTGGTTCAATCAACCCTACTCTCCATATCGAAGCTCTTCAAAACCGGGCAAGCCCAGAGACGGAGCATGTTTTTAATGATGCATTTTGGGAGGGTTTGGATGCTGTCGTGAATGCACTGGATAACGTAACCGCAAGAATGTACATGGACCAGAGGTGCTTATACTTTCAGAAGCCACTGTTGGAATCTGGAACTCTGGGAGCCAAGTGCAACACACAGATGGTCATACCTCACCTGACTGAGAATTATGGAGCCTCCAGAGATCCACCTGAGAGACAGGCACCAATGTGCACAGTTCACTCCTTCCCTCATAACATCGATCATTGCCTAACATGGGCCCGATCCGAGTTCGAGGGTTTGCTTGAGAAGACACCTAACGAAGTAAATTCTTTCCTGTCAAATCCGGGCGAGTATACTTCTTCCATGAGAAGTGCAGGAGATGCCCAGGCTAGGGATCTACTCGAGCGTGTCATCGATTGCCTCGACAAGGATAGATGTGAGGCGTTCCAAGATTGCATCACCTGGGCTCGACTCAAGTAAGCTCAGTTTCTTCTCTTGCTCAACATCTCTCTTTAAAAAAACATTTTTCTTAATATCCATTGCAACAGTTTCTCTTAGGGATAAATTTCCAGTTGTACATGAAAGAACTGACGCAGACCAAGGGCTATACTGACCTTTTCCATCTTGAATAAGTCATATTGATCCTTGTTCTAGAAGGCGGCATAGTGTCTTTGCTTTTTGATATTATTGATGCATTCTGTGCCCAATTTGTATTAGAGAATCCTAGGTTTACAAAAAAAATTTTATTGCTCTAAATTCATTCTTTGTTATTATCAAGTAGCCCCTAATAATTTTTTATTGCTCTAAATTCATTCTTTGTTCTTCATGTTTCCAAACATGCATGTTCTCTTCATCTTACTGCTTTACCCCAGCTGACTGGAGATCTTCATGCTGTTTAGGTTTGAGGATTACTTCTCCAATCGCGTGAAGCAATTAACATTTACCTTCCCCGAGGATTCTGCAACCAGCACGGGTGCGCCATTCTGGTCTGCACCGAAACGTTTTCCTCGCCCATTGCAGTTTTCAGCTGGTGACCCTAGCCACCTCCAGTTCATCCTGGCCGCATCTATATTGAGAGCGGTGACATTTGGAATCCCGATACCTGATTGGGCCAAGGTCCCAAAGAAGTTGGCCGATGCTATAGATAACGTACTGGTCCCTGATTTCCAGCCCAAGAAGGGAGTCAAGATTGTGACGGATGAGAAAGCCACTAGCCTTTCCTCTGCCTCCATTGATGATGGTGCTGTCATCAATGATCTTATTGCAAATCTGGATGGGTGTGCCAAGAATCTGCCCCCGGGATTCCGATTGAATGCTATACAGTTTGAGAAGGTTTTTTCTTTTCTTCCATTCATCTTTTTTTTTTTAAAATTTATCTTGTTATGGTTTCAGATCCAGATTCTTGTTCTCAGTTTTACTTGAAAAACACTAAATTTTCATGTAAACCCTCAACGCAATGAAATTTGCAGGACGATGACTCGAATTACCACATGGACTTCATAGCTGGGCTTGCGAATATGCGTGCGAGAAACTACAGCATCCCAGAGGTCGATAAGCTGAAAGCTAAGTTTATTGCCGGGAGGATCATCCCGGCCATTGCCACCTCCACGGCGATGGCCACCGGCCTCGTCTGCCTGGAGCTTTACAAAGTTGTTGCTGGCGGGCACAAGGTGGAGGACTACCGTAACACCTTTGCTAACCTTGCGCTCCCACTGTTCTCCATGGCGGAGCCTGTCCCGCCCAAGGTGATCAAGCACCGGGACATGAGCTGGACTGTTTGGGACCGTTGGATCATAAAGGGGAACCTTACTCTGAGGGAGCTCCTGAAATGGCTGAAGGACAGAGGACTGAACGCCTACAGCATCTCTTGCGGCACCTCTCTACTTTACAACAGCATGTTCCCCAGGCACAGGGATCGGATGGACAAGAAAGTGGTGGACATCGCAAAGGAGGTGGCGAAGCTGGAGGTGCCTCCTTATCGACGCCATCTGGATGTCGTAGTGGCGTGCGAGGATGACGAGGATAATGACATCGATATTCCATTAGTGTCGATTTACTTCGGGTAATCTGTCGAGCCTTTTGATAGCCTGCCTCGATTTAATATCCTAATTTTCTCTTTAGATCTATGCGACTTGGATTTTAACTACATCAGAATGAAGCACAAGTGTGATGCCATCTGTTATACTCTTTCTTCTGATCTGCGTGCGTCTTCTTCCTTACCTTACTTTTCTCTGATCACGACTGCTGGACATCAGAGGTTTAGATCGAAAATTTTCCGTAGTTAGGTTGGTTTGCTACTCATCACTGCTTGGCTTATAGTGTGCTTCTTCGAAAGTGATCTGGAGGCCGACAGTATGCTTCTCCCTCCATGTAGGATGCTAAGTTCATGTCATTTCCTTTCGGGCAATGGCTCACTTCAGGCTCGGACTAATCCCTCCGGGAGTGAAGCCCGACCTACCTCGGAATTTTACACCGCACTCCTAGGTAAGTCGAAGGCCCGCGCGGGGGGGGGGGGGGGGGGGGGGGGCGGGTTTACACTAATGAAATGTGGTCTAATTATCTGTGGTTACCCACTTACTCTTTATTGATCTCGCTATTTATGTTAATTTCATACTGCATTGTTGATAAGCAAAGTTGATAAACAAAATTGATGCGTGATGCCTTGGGAGATTGGGGAGGGATGCGATCTAGAGTAAGTTGGGATTGGAGTTTGGGTTGGGGAAGTTTTAAACAATGTTAAAGAGGGTGTTGTGCTCGGTTAGGGCAAGCGATAGATTTATCGCTGGTTTATGTTTGGAGCAGAGACTATCAAGTTAATTAGTGCTTGTGACAACACCCAAGTGGTCCGAAAGGCCGATCACTTGAAGGGAGGAGAGTACAACAGGTATATTAAGAGAGGCCACCCCTTCCCCTCACTGATGAAATCCATAAACATCTTACAGAGCATCTCCGAGGAAGATGAGCAATGTTCATGGGAAAAGAACTGAGATTTTGTCCATGTAAAATATAAGACCTTTGTGACCGTGATTGATGCTAGGCCGACTAAGAAGACTGGGGCCTCCGCAGGTTGTTTGGAGGAAGGAAAAGGACGGTCTCGTCTTTCTTGGTATGCTGTAGAAGCAACTGCGGGTTAGTCCACACCCCCCATCACGCATGACAATGCACAATCGGGCCCCCCATCACGTGTGGCAATGCACAATCGGGCAACGATCGTTTATGGGTATGATGGGTAATGGAAGAAATGAAATGGGAGAGAATTCTCGATTTTAGTGTGTGTGTGTGTGTCTGTGTGTGTGTAGGGGGGGGGGGGCATTTTGTGCTTAGTTTGGTAAGAGATTAGAGGGTTATTGCTGCTTTTTGTTGTCTTGCCTCATCTGTTTTACATGCAGAACTGTGGGTATTGATGAGTGCCTTCCAAGAGTTAGTTAAACGTAAATGTAGCAAGGTCTTGATTCTGACGGATGCATCTCAAGCTCGAGATGCACTGGTTCTGAGTAAGGGATATACTGAGGAATTAAGCCCGTTAATTATGTCTTGTTTCCAATCTTGGAGCCATCTGCTAGAGGTTCAAGTTAAATGGATAGAGCGGTCTGAGAACAGGGCGGTGGACTGGTTGGCTCGACTGTATGGTCTTAAAGGGTATTGGGATTCAGATTTTTCGCTTGGTTTGTATGGTCTTGTACAAGAAGACATAAGGTTATAATGTAATAACCCCTTTCGTACCAAAAAAAAAAAATAGAGCACCTGATAAATTTTAAGAACGGATATGATAAATCTCAGATAAATTACTTCCTCTTTATGAAAAGATGGAAATGTCCATCTTTGGTTGATCACATGACATTCATTATTTGTTATGGATGTCTATATCAAGAGAAAAGTGGAATTAGAATTTTCTTGTGTCATCTATAAAGTCATGGCAGAAGATTCTAACAGAGAAAAATGAAATTATAGATGTGAAATAAATAGGATGTGAAGGAAAATGGCTAGGTGAATTAACTGGGTTGAAAATGGTGTATGAAGTAGTCAAGGCCAAGGGTGTAGAGATGGCAACGGTGCGGTTTTAGGTAAAACCAAAACCGCACTGCAACACCGAACCATCACACTGAAACCGCACCGCTCCGCGACGGTATACTATTATGTAAAACCGAAACCAAATCATACGGTGCGGTGTAGTACACTGTGGTCTATCATTATAATGATCTAAACGGTGCGGTTTTGGACAAAACCGAAACCGCACCGCAACACCGAAACCGCAAACCGGAACCGCACCGCACTGCGACGATTTTATATTTTGGCGAACCACAACCGCATCATGTAGTGCGGCTTACCCCGGTTCTCGGTTTTAAACCGCACCGCTGCCATCCCTACAAGGGTGGTCGGTCCTAGTCTTTTCGGATTAGAAAATGATGGGCCCTAGCCTGATCCTTTATGGGCCAGAGCCGAGCAAATGGCATGTTGATGTCATTAAGATGTGGACTTTGTTGGTCAAACATTGTGAGGTTCAATAAATATGTATTAAAGCAAGTCCAATAAGCGGTGCCTGAACAATGTGACCGGCTTCAATAAGGTCTTACCAAATATATATTTTTTTAATTGAACCTCATTTGGTAAAATAATCATTTTAGCTCTAGTACTAGTATGCCTTCTAACAATTCTCACGAAGTTTCCTCTTCATGGCATCTAGCTTTGCTTGAATAGATGATTCTTCAAAGTTACACATTTTCTTATGAGTGGGAGGGTAATAAACTTTCACTTGAGTAGAGGGGAAGCTTCTTTTGGACTCTTGCCACTAGCCTTCTTTCCAATTGGTATCTCGAGCCTAACATTTTTATGGTGAACGATTGATTCGAGCGATTTTCTTTGAAAGTTGTGGCATTACTTCGCTTGCAGCGGTATCCGACCATTGTGCGACTTCTTCTGTAAAGAAGTGGGTGGTTTCTTTAGAAATGTCTATCGGGGTCGGAATCAACAAAATGTTTTTCTTCTCAATTTCTCTGTACACAATAAGAGGAGGGCTTCTCGGTAATCTGGTCCTTCTTTGTCTCAAGTTTTTTTTTCTTCTAGACAGGCGGTTACGGCGATGAGAATGACTTGCTTGATTACTTCAGTGATTTAGGAGTCGCAGCTGTGGAAGAACTTCCTTTAGTAGTCTAGTGTTCTAGATGAATTTGTCATGCCAACGATTAAAAGAATATGAGAGTTGAAGAGAGAACAAGTATAAGAGAAGAAGGGGTGGGGGAGAAATATATAGTTCCCAAGCAGTCGTTGCACACCAACGGGTAAAAAAATAGCCGTTGGGTACGCAACGACTATTTTTTTTAAAAAAATGGATACTACGCCAGTTGAACTGGCGTAATTCCTATTACGCTAGTTCAGCTGGCATAAAAGGAAGGTCATTGTAGTTGCAAAAGTCTAGCCTTCTCTCTTAGTGCAGTTGATCTTGAGTAAAACCCATATACGCTAATTCAACTGGCATAAAAGGGCATTTCGGTCACACAAGTCCAATCCTCTCTTTTAAGCCAGTTGAATTAGAGTAAACCCGTTTATGTTAATTCAACTGCTGTAAAAATCATTTTTAACAATTTTGAAGCAATTAATCAGTTTATTAAAATATTGTTATCTTGGGGTCCGTTTTTGAAATTTTTTTGATTTAGAAATGAGTATATTGGAAGAAAAACGAGAAATTACACCAATGATGGATAAGGTAGTGAAATGTTTGCAGGAAAAATCCGAGTAGAAGGGATAGATCCAAATTGTCGTTATCATGCATGAAAAACTAATTGAGCTTATGAAATCGATATCCTTTGCTACCCCTACGTAAATAATAAAAATTACAGTAATGAGCGTGTTTTTGGCTTTTTCATGATATAAAAAGTTTTAATACCCATTGTTCCAATAAAAAATTGAGGGTTTTACTTCTACACACACCCCATCTTACTCAAAAAGGGTAAATAACAGTTTGACCCCTTGAAGTTTGGGGTTGTTACAATCATGTCCCCACAGTTTGGTTTGTAACATTACTATTCCTACTAGTAGTGCTGAGAATCTAGGAGGACTTAGGATTTTGATTTTGTAGAGGATATAGCTTTTAGTAGGAATAGTAGGGCCTGATTGTTTTTGCCCTACTAATGATCGAGTGGCTTGGAGCATGTGCACTTGAGTGTGCATGATGAGAAGTATTGATATTTCCAGCCTCCTACTTTTCAGAGGGTTTTCCCAAATTTTTTTTTTTTGCTCATCTTTTTTTTTTTTGATATAATTGTTCGTAATTTTAAATCCAATTTGTTTCGCCATGCCATCGTTGTAAACAACCAGGTCACTATCCATGTCTTTTTCTCCCATCATTTTTCCTTCTTTTAGAAACTCTGGGGGATCTTATCAGTGGCGGATCCATAAACTCTAAAATTCAAAATTTTGAAAGGGCCATGTGTAAAGATTTTTTTAAAAAATTTTAAAATCTCAAATGGATCCTATAGAAAATTTTCCAACTTTAGGGCGAGGCATGGCCCCCCTCAGCCCCCCCTTGGTTCCGCCCTTGGGTCTTATGGACTTTTCCCACTATTTCGGCTTCCATTCCCCACCCATTGGTGAACCGTCCGTCATCTTTCAGTTATTTTTTTTTTCCTTTTTTATTCTGAAATTTGTCAGAGGTCGTCGAAAGCCAAAGTCGCTGCTGCTTGTTGGGTACCCTACCAACCTACCCGTTGAGCCAGGTAGTCATTAAGGTCTCGTTGAGATTCTTGAAGACTTACTCATCCCGTCGGCATACCTATGCAAAGGCGTAGGTGGGACTGGGTGAAACGGATACGTTTTTTGCATTTCTATTCATGCAATTTATTAGATCATTAGATTATATCTTTACTTGATAAGCAAGAAGCAAAAAAACTAATGTGGGACTGGGTGAAACGGATAACTATGACTTTGACCCCTCAACAGGAGTACTCGAGATGGCTGTGATTGTTACCTATATATCACAGAGGAGAACGATTTTGTTCCAACCTCCTTAAAGAGGTTGGAGCATCCCGCTCTCTCTCATTGGTCCATCTCTAGGGCTTTTGGTCATTTCACCATGATAAACAGTATGAAATGACAAACATACCCTTGGAATGGACCAATGAGAGAGAGTGGGATGCTCCAACCTCAAGGAAGTTGGAACAAGATGATACTCTATCACAGACTCATAGATATACATAAGTATTCGGGTTCGGATTGTGTCGGGTTGCCCGAGCCCGACCCAAGTTCAACTTGAGTTGTATTTTTTCAACCCTAACCCAACCCAATCTTTAAATATATCAACCCAAACCCAACCCAATCTTTCAATATGTCAACCCAAACCCATTCAAAATTCGGGTTGGGCTCAGATTGGGCCGGGTCCAACTTGCCCAAGTTGCAACCCTAGACCTTGTCACATGTGGAAATCCTCCTGCAAGCCGCGGTAGCTGTTCATTCCGGAATCGAGGATGATACCGCCATTTTAAAATGGTTTTGCTATTGGCAACCCACCAAGCTTAATTTCTTTCCAAATCTGCCCCCAACCGCTGTGCACCCCGTCCAGCCCACCTCCCTGCCAGTCCACATGATATATACATCCCGCCACCGAAGACCTCTCTTATCGGCTTCCATGCAACCCATTGCCACCTGTCCCTCCCTCCTCCTCCTCTTCCTCTTCCTCTTCCTCTTCCTCCTCCTCCTCCTAAGTAGTGGCCGTGACCAGCACAAGATTTGACAGATTGACAGCATGCAATTGTTGAGAATATCTCAACATGGTGTTTATTAAATGGGAAAATTACAAAAACCTCTCCTGAACTATACATCTCATTTTATATTGATCCCTCAACTATTTTTTTTTAACAATTTGATCACTAAACTATATTCTGTGTGCATTTAGCTCCCTTCCATCAACTTTATGTCTTGAAAATGCCCTTATCAATTTCCAATAAGACTGAAAATTATTTTAAATTATTTAATTTATGCCTACTAGGATAAGAGTTATCTTGGAATAAAAGTTAACTGAGGGGGTTAAATGCAGACGGAGCATAGCTTAGGTATGAAATTGTTCAAAAAAAAAAGTTGAGGGATCAATATGAAACGAGGTGTATGTTCAGGGGAGGTTTTTTTAATTTGCTAGCTCTTATTAAATATAGTGTTAACCAAAATTTTTAGAGATAGGGGTATTTTTGTCTTTTAATATATTCGGAGTGTAAATGGTGTTTTGAGCCCACCAGTGCATTCAGATCTGAAGAGTTATTTTACTCCAATGAACACATCATTAATTTGAGACGCATTAATATTAGGGGTGGCAATTGGGCGGATCGGGTCTAGTTTCGGGTCGTGTCCAAAACCCCTAGACCCAGACCCGACCCGTTTAACTAATCGTGTATAGTCCCTAAACCCGTACCCGACCTGTTTATAAATGTGTAGATCCGACAAGACCCGTTAGACCCGTTTACCACACGGATTTATTCAGTTGACCCGATCCGACTCGACCCGATAAGACCGCTGGTACTACATACAATATTATCAGATTGCGGGTAGACCTAGCTCGACCCGACACGACCCGTTGAATTTTAAACGGGTCTTCCTGGATCTACCGTATCCAGATCCTAAACCCGAGCCCGACCCGTTTATTAAACGGGTCTACCGTTGTCGATCCGTTTTACGACCCGAACCCGTTTAACCCAGACCCATACCCGCTAACTTCGTGTTGGGTCCAGAATTGCCGGTCCTAATTAAGATATGAAGAGGCGCCTTATAGATGTTGGGATGAAAAGATTTGAAGTCTTTAAAAGGAGACCGACTTCTGGATATATCGAACCATGCATTGCTTTGCAGTGTCACCAAGAGTTTTTCGTTGTTGTTGAACGCAGACATGTAAGCCTTTGTTGTATCCTGAAAGCCGGTTTGTAATGTTTTTATCAACAAACTCAATCCAAGTGGAAGCAAATCACGATTTAAAGAAAATATATTCGGCAAACGCCTCATCAAGTTTTTTCGATTCCATATATCCAGCAACATTGGCGCTATAGAATTGCGCACGATCGACGGTTACTGTAACAATGGTCTGCACAGAAATCAGTGGCTCAGAGACTAGCACCGGACGGGGTTGGCAACCAGCACGACGCACTGGGAGGAGGACCTCCTCTTGCAACCTAGGTTTTATATCCGTTGTGGACCTCCTCTTGCAACCTAGGTTTTGAAACAAGCTTAGGTAGGTGTCAATGGAATCGTAGGGTGCGTTTGGCATTGGTTTTGAAATTTTAGGTTTTGATTTTGGAATACCAAGAACTAGTTTTGTGCAAAACCAGTTTTAGCTTATCGAAAACCAGTTCTAGAACTATCAACATTTGAGCATTTGGCAATAAAACCAGTTTTGAGCCTAAAACTACTTTTGCAGTTATTTTTCTAAAATGTTCTCTCCAATATTTTCAATCTACGATATTTTCTCTTTGTATAATATTTTCTTTCCAACATTACCTCTATGATATTTTCTCATCTAAAATACTCTCCTTCTATAATTTTCTCTCTACAATATACTCATTCTATAATATTTTCTCTTTAAAATATTCTCTTGCTACAAGATTTTCTCTCTCTAGATTTTCTCTCTCTAAAAATATTCTCTCTATAACACTTTCTCTAATATTTTATCTCTACAATATTATTTCTTCTCTCTCTACCCCATTTTTTCTCTCTATGATATTTTCTCTCTATAATATTTTCTCTCATTCAGTTTCTCTTTAAATATTTGCTCATTAAAATATTTTGTCTTTACAATATTTTCTCTCTCTAAAATATTTTTTTTGTACAATATTTTTTCTTTTTCTATAATATTCTCCTTCTACAACATTTTCTCTTTACAATATTTTCTCTTTACAAATTTTATCTTATTTTCTCTCACTATAATATTTCCTCTTTCTAAAATATTCTCTCTATAATATTTTCTCTCTCTAAAATATTCCCTTTCTATAAAATTTTCTCCCTAAAATATCATATTTTACAATGTTTTCTCTCTACAATATTTCTCTCTCTAAAATATTCTCTTTGTATATTATTTTCTCTCTCTAAAATATTCTTTCTATAATATTTTCTCTCTTGAACATTTTCTTACTCTACGATATCTTCTCTCTCTATAATTAATATTTTTCTCCCCTCTATGTTATTTTCTCTCTCTATAATATTTCTTTTCTAAATTTTACTCTTTATAATATATTCTCTCTCTAAAATATTCTCTTTCTATAATATTTTATCTCTATAAAATATTCTCTTTCTATAATATTTTCTCTCTCTATAATATTTTTTCTTTCTAAAATATTCTCTTTCTATAACATTTTCTCTCTAAAATATCCTATTTCTATAAAGTTTCTGCTCTATAATATTTCTCTCTCTAAAATATTCTCTTTTTATAATATTTTATCTCTATAAAATATTCTATTTCAATTATATTTTCTCTCTCTATGATATCTGCTCTCTCTATTATTAATATTTTTCTTCTCTCTTTATTTTTTTCTCTCTCTACAATATTTTCTATCTATAGTACTCTCTATAACATATTCTTTCTCTAAAATATTATCTTTCTATAATATTTTCTCTCTCTAAAATATTCTCTTTCTATAAAATTTTCTCTCTAAAATATCATATTATACAATGTTTTCTCTCTACAATATTTCTCTCTCTAAAATATTCTTTTTATATACTATTTTCTCTCTCTAAAGTATTCTTTCTATAATATATTATCTCTTGAATATTTTCTCTCTCTATGATATCTTCTCTCTCTATGATTAATATTTTTCTCCCCTCTACGTTATTTTCTCTCTCTATAATATTTCTTTTCAAAATTTATCTCTATAATATATTCTCTCTCTAAAATATTCTCTTTCTATAATATTTTATCTCTATAAAATATTCTCTTTCTATAATATTCTCTCTCTACAATATTTTTTTCTTTCTAAATATTCTCTTTCTACAATATTCTCTCTCGAAAATATCCTATTTCTACAAAGTTTCTGCTCTATAACATTTCTCTCTCTAAAATATTCTATTTTTATAATATATTCTCTTTAAAATATTATATTTCTATTATATTTTCTCTCTCTATGATATCTTCTCTCTCTATTATTATTATTTTTTCCCTCTATGTTTTTTTCTCTCTCTAAAATATTTTCTATCTAAACTACTCTCTATAACATATTCTTTCTCTAAAATATTATCTTTCTATAATATTTTCTCTCTAAAATATTATCTTTCTATAACATTTTCTCTCTCTACAATATTTTCTTTTTCTATAATATTTTCTCTCTACAATATTTTCTCTCTCTATAATATTTCTTCTCTATAGTATTTTTTATCTTCAATATTTTCTCTCACTACATATTTATTTATTTAATACTCTATCTATATTCTTCTCTTTAGAATTTTCTCTCTCTATAATATTTTTATATCTATCATATATTTTCTCTAAAGTATTCTTTTTATAGTAATTTTCTCTCTCTACAATATGATATGTATATATTCTTCCGGTTTTAGTTTTTTCTCTTTACAATAGTTTCTCTCTACAACATATATGTTATTCACAATAATTTATTTTAATTATTGTTTTGCATTCTTGCCTCAAGAACCAAAAAGAAGAACTTAAAAGCAGAAAATTTCTGCTTTTGGGTTTTGATGATTTTCTGGTTTTGGTTTTGAAAAACCAATTTTCTAATCGAATCCCAAACGCACTAAAATCTTATACCAAAACCAGTTTGGCAAGTGGAACTAGTTTTGACGCAAAACTAGACCTCCAAAACCAATGCCAAACACACCCGTAGTCACCCATCAATGGTTTGGGCAAAAATTAATCTGATGACCTTCTCGTACAATCTCAGCATAACCATCCAATACAAACATGCCACATGTTCAAATTTCTTTCGAGTTTGAAACAGACAGCCCATGTGATAAATTTTGAACACGTGGCGCATTCCTATACGGTGATCACAATAGGTCAACAAATTTTTTCTCATGATTTGCCCAAACCCAAGGGCCAGGCCTTCATCCACCTCCTCCACGAGTCCCAAGCTAGATGAGAAACGAAAAAGTTCGGATCTCCTCCAGTCGTTCGATTCGGCCCCGGGTCGGTGGTTCCTGCGTGCATCACAGCCGCATGCAGTCGGGTTGAAGTACGATTCACTTCAGATCATCCGTCATCGTGTGGCTGTGATAGGTGCGGACCACCGACCGGGGTTACCGACTGTAGAAGATCCGAACTCGAAAAGAAATAATTTCCCCCGTGTTTAAAGCAACAACAAAGCATGCTCTTGACTTGGGCCCACGTGAGAAAGTGTATGACAGACTTCGTTGGCTTTCACATGCTGGTGAGAAAGCAAATGGATCTGAGAACAAATCGGATGCATGCAAGTTCAAATAAGTACTAACATTAGGGGTGGCAATGGGTCGGGTCGGGTCGGGTCGGGTATAGTTTCGGGTCAGGTCCAAAACCTCTAGACACGGACCCGACCCATTTAACTAATCGTGTCTAGATCCTAAACCAGTACCCGAACCGTTTATAAACGGGTAGACCCGATAAGACCCGCTAGACCCGTTTACCACACGGGCTTATTCAATTGACCCGATCCGACTCAACCTGACCTAACCCGATAGACCCGTTGATACTATATATTATAGTATCAGATTGCGGGTAGACTCGACCTGACCCGACCCGACTTGACCCGTTGAATATTAAACGTGTCTTCCCGGGTCTACCGTGTCCAGACTCTAAACCCGGACCCGACCAGTTTATTAAACGGGTCTATCGTGTCGACCCATTTACGACCCGAACCCGTTTAGCCTTGACCCAAACCCGCTAACCTCATGTCGGGTCTGCCGTGTCGGGTCCAAAATTGCCAGCCCTAACTAACATGTTCTAATCTCCGAGTGTTTCAAAAAACCGACCTCCTGAGGAATTACCGGTGAGATAGTCCCCCTCCCTCCTACGTGGCACGATTGTAAGGTGCAATTAGACAACGTTTATGGAGCAGGCTCGGCTCTGATACCACAACATCCGAGTGCTTTGAAAGACTGACCTCTTGAAGAAAGTATGACACAGTTGATATGCTTAAGAGTGGCCTCCCATAAATGCCCAACACTGCGCAAAACCGCCGCCAAACATCAATAGCAAAGGGACAACGAAGAAGCAGGTGAGCAGTAGTCTCCTGTGAACCACTGTCACAACAAATTTACCTGAGTCAAAATCCGGTTCTTCAACACTATCCACATAAAGATCCTAATATTGAGAGGGACCTTAGCCTTCCAAAGTGAACTCGCCACCGGGCATATCAGACCGCCGCCGTTGATGAAGCGGTAAAAAGAGCGCACCAAAAAGTTTCTACCCAGGTCCCACTACCAATGAGTAACGTCCTTATCATCTGAGATCGAGAAGTGGTTAAGAATGGTATACAAATCTTCTAGCATAGACTCCAAATGTTGCGAAACCACCTTGCGAAGGGAGACATGCCAAGTGATTTGGCCACCACGAACATTGCATTGGGACCGGACTGTGGCAAGCCGGTCCCAAGCCATCCCAAACAACTCGTAGAACAAGGTCTTCAACGGCAGCTCGCCCACCCATATATCCTGCCAAAACCTGGTCTCATGTCAAGAATGAAGTACAAATGAGCATCCACGTCGAAAAATCAAAAAAATATGACTGACACCCTTCCAAAAGGTGGACACCAAGCCAGAAATGCGGCCCTTCGATTGGAGGGGGGACCGATGCCTGAAGTATCGGTTGCGCACGATCAAACTCCAACTATCACCATGAACATTCTGCAATCTCCACCACCATTTTTCCAGCATGGCTTTGTTGAACTCCACCAAGTTGAGTACACCTAGCCCGCCTTGGTTACGAGATTTGCACAATACCGCCCAACTGACAAGGTTATATGAGCCAGAGAAACCATTTGCCCCCACCAAAGGAAGTCCCTCCGAATCTTCTCAATGCGGGAAATCACCCAAGCCGGCAAAAGGTAGAAAGAGAGATAGTAGCTCGGGATGGTCGTCAAAACCGAGTTGATCAGAGTGAGACGGCCCCCGAGTGAGAGGAACCTTCCCTTCCACCCTGCAAGATGTGTATCAACTCGCTCAATGAGCACACGCCATGCCTCCTCCTTCAGTGCCATGTGATCACTTATCGGGATGCCCAAGTAACACAATGGTAACTCGTCAAAATTGCAGTCCAATAGTCCCAAAAAGAAGCAACCCTCCTATTGGTTGCCTCCCAATAAGAACAACGAGCTCTTGGAGAAATTAATCTGCAACCCCGAGACCAACTCGAAGGCATAGAGAATAAATTTGAGAGCAATGACTTGGGAAGGTTCTGCCTCACAAAATATGAGAGTATCATCTGCAAAATGAAGGTTTGAGAGCTGTCAACTGCTATGCCCAACACCTCGGATGTAGCATTTTGATGTTGCTCATCGAAGAATGCCATCAAAAGCATTCATAATGAGTAGAAAGAGGAAGGGCGAAAGGGGGCACCCCTGCTTGAGACCCCTTCTCATTTTGAAAATTTGACCCAACTCGCCATTGATGAATCAAGCAAGGTGCGAAGAAGAAAGGCACGCCTCGATCCAACCCCTCCAAACCATAGGGAAGCCTTTGGCCGCCATGACCTTGAAGAGGAAGTCCCATCGCACACGATCGAAGGCCTTCGCAAAGTCCGACTGTGGGTGCAAATTTTGGCAGAAGTATACCGACTACCACGGGACCCACCGGCCCTGCCTGGTGGGCCCACGAAGACTACCACGGGACCCACCGGCCCTGCCTGGTGGGCCCACGAAGACTACCACGGGACCCACCGGCCCTGCCTGGTGGGCCCACGAAGACTACCACGGGACCCACCGGCCCTGCCTGGTGGGCCCACGAAGACTACCACGGGACCCACCGGCCCTGCCTGGTGAGCCCACGAAGACTACCACGGGACCCACCGGCCCTACCTGGTGGGCCCATGAGGGCCACCGCGGGACCCATCGGCCCTGTCCGATAGGCCCACGAGTCTGTAGAAACCCCCTGAAGACGGCAGCGGAGCCCACCAGCTTTACCTGGAGGATCCCCAGATACGACAGCAAAAACCGCCATTTGCCCCGGAATTCCTCCCCGGGAATCCTATAAATAGCAGAGCCTTCGAATGTAAAAGGATCCGAAAATTCTGATTTCCACTCTAAGATCTGACTTTCAGAACCAGAGCTCTGGGATTTTCAACTTCTGATCTACCATCTCTCCTTGATCTTCTTTTCTCCATAAAAGAGATCAGAGGGTTTTCAGTGACACTCGGCCTGTCGAGGTCACTTCAACTGAAGTGTTAGTGAATTCGGGTTGCTCCCTATAGCACGGAGACGTAGGCTTCGGCTGAACTCCGAGATCACATCTCGTGTCACAATCTCTCTGATTGCATATCACTTTCTATTGACATATCAAAAGGCTTCAACTTCAATCAACAGATCGACCAACGATCTTCGACGTCAACTTCAACTCCAATTGACTGGTGCTGCGAGAATTTTCGGGTCGGCACGAAGATTTTCCCCCACACCGACTTGAGTAGGATCCCTTGTTGTCTAGACTCACGCAGATGGAAGACGGCCTCTTGGGCAGAGGCTACACCATCCAAGATATTACGACCCCCAATGAAAACCGTCTGGGAGCTCCGAATGACGTTATCAAGCAACCCGAAGAGTTTGCTGGTTAGGACCTTCGCGATGAATCTGTAGGCACAATTGGTGAGACTAATACACTAGGCCTATAATCAGATAGAAGAAACGGATAGTCAATCTTGGGAATCAGAGAGATCAAAGAGAAATTGACAGCAACCAGTCTCAAACGACCGGCCAAAAACTCCATAGCTAACCGAAAGAAATTGGTCCTTAATGTTGATGTTGGCAGATGCCGACGACTTTGCAATGATGGTGTCGGTCGGAGGATAACGAGGACACCAGAGAAGGATAGCACAATGTTGTTGGGTACCAACCAAAACAAGATTGACGAGATTGATGAGACGAGAACTCGAATTTCGACCTGAAAAGAAGAAGACGAGGAGATGTAAGAAGGATACGGCGCTAGGAGGAGAATGAAGCGATGGTGATGACATGATGGATGAAAACAAGGGTTAAAATTGTTAGAGGTTAGGGATGAGGGCATTTTACTATTTTGGTTTATAATTATGTTGATGGGGGTGTTGGACCAATCCCAATCCTTACTCAAGTTATTAGATGTAATGTGTTAGTATTCTATTAGTCCCACCACTTCGGTTGTGGTAATATAAACTTGTGCGTTCTCTCTCTATATAAGAAGAGATAGTCTTATCTAATGACAATGAGATTGATGAGATAAAAAAAGAAAAACATATTCCGAAGAGAGAGGGAGAGAGAATAGGTTTGGAGAGAAAAACTCTTTATGGGCCCGGCACGCATCACAACTGCATGCAGCCTGCGATTACTTTTCGGGTCACCTGCTATCATGCGGCTGTGATGTGCGCCGGGCCTACCGACCCGAGGAGATCTGAACTCCTTCCCATGCGTGCCACGTCGTCATACGGATTCAATTTTTCTTTGGCACGTGCGGGGGTAAGAGCGTCGTTGGTGTCACAGCATGTCCGTGTTAAACAAAGAAAGGAAATAGACATCTGCGGCCACGAACGGCTAGCAGCGTCCGGTCATGAGATGGCAGCGTGAAACATTCAGAGCGGGGAGGATCGTCCTCTGCGTTGGGGGTGAACGGACAGCTATGATTCCCTTCCATTCGCGATTAAGACACGTGGATGATCAGATGTGAATGTCCTTCGTGGAGGGGGACGTTTAATTTAGGGAAATTTTATTCATACCCCAAAAATCTGTAATTAGCCCCCGTATCCGTAGCGTTTCTCAATAACTTACTTAACAATCCTTTAATACCAACAATGCCCTTTTTTTTATACCCCAAACCCCAAAGCCCCTGCTCAGCGTCTTTTGTACCCCAACCCAACCCAATGTTGGTTTAAACTTAGCCCACGCCCAACTCGTCGGGTTGTGCGGGGTGGGTTCGGGTTAACCCGCCCAAAGTCGGGTTGGGTTCGGGTTGGCCCGCCCAAGTTGCAGCTAGGGGTGGCAATGAGTCGTGTCGTGTCGGGTTCATGTCGTGTCTGGTTTCGTGTCGGGTCCAAAACCCCTAGACCCGGACCCGGCCCGTTTAACTAATCGTGTCTAGATCCTAAACCAGTACCTGACTCGCTAATAAACAGGTAGACACGATAAGACCCGTTTACCACCCGGATCTATTCAGTTGACCCGATCCGACCCAATCCGACTTGACCCGACCTGACCCGAAAGACCCACTGGTTTTATATATTATAGTATCGGATTGCTGGTAGACCCGACCCGACCCGACATGACCTATTGAATACTAAACGGGTCTTCCTGGGTCTACCGTGTCCAGACCCTAAACCCGGACCTGACCTGTTTAATAAACGGGTCTATCGTGTCGACCCGTTTACGACCCGAACCGGTTTAGCCTTGACCCAGACCCGCTAACTTCGTGTCGGGTCGAGGAGAAATGATTCGGGTTGGGCTCGGATTAGCCCGCCCAAATTCGGGTTAGGTTCGGGTTGGACTCGAGTTGGGTTCAGGTTGGCCCGCCCAAGTTGCAGCTCTACTTTTGCCTTCAAGTATCAGCCAACTTCATGGGGTTTATTTAAGAGTGGGGTGCATTCAAGAGTGCATATAATTGGGATATATTTAAGGGGGTATGTGTTTGATTGGGGTATAATCAAGTTGGGGCGGGCCATTTAACTGGAGTATATTGAAGGTGGGGTGTAAGGGGGAAGGGTATTTTTGGGATAGAAATGGGGTATAAAAAAAAAAAATGGGGTGTATTCAAGTTTGTTGGAAATGGGGGCTAATTACAGATTTATGGGGTATGAATAATATTTCCCTTAATTTACTCCAATTTTTTTTGGGTTATTTTGATTTCACCCCCAAAAATTGCCTTGAATTAGACTTTACCCCTAAAACTAACTGTTCCGTCAGCTCACCCCCCAAATTTTATTTCTTTTCCGTCAGCTCACCCTTTCTCTCAGATGGTGAGCTGACGGAACAGTTATTTTTGGGGGGTAAAGTCTAATTAATGAAAGATGGGGGGTAAAGCCTAATTCATGGCATAATTTGGGGGCCAAAGTCAAAATAACTATTTTTTTTGGGAAATTTTATTCATACCGCATAAATCTGTATTAGGCCCCCATTTCTAACAAGCTTGAACACATCCCATTTTTTTTTTTCATACCCCATTCCTATCCTAAAAATACCCTTCCACCTTACACCCCACCTTCAATACACCTCAGTTAAATGGCCCGCCCCAATTTGATTATACCCTAATCAAACACAAACCCCCTTAAATATAACCCAATTATATGCACTCTTGAATACACCCAACTCTTAAATAAACCCCATGCAGTTGGTTCGTACTTGAAGGCACAAGTAGGGCTGCAACTTGGGCGGGCCAACCCAAACCTAACCCAAATTTGGGCGGGCTAACCCGAGCCCAACCCGAATTATTTCTCCTCTACCATATTGAAGCCGATCAATCCAGCCCGCACAACCCGATCAACATGGCCAACCCACCCCGCACAACCCGATTAACCTGGCCAACCCGACGGGTTGGGCTTGGGCTAAGGAAGTTCAAAGAGACCTTGGGTTGGGTTGGGGGTATAAAAGGTGTTGAGTTAGAACTTTGGGGTTTGGGGTTCAAATGAAAAGGGTATTGTTGGTATTAAAGGATTGTTGAGTGAGTTATTGAGAAACGATAGGGGGACGGTGGCTAATTACAGATTTTTGGGGTACGAATAATTTTTTTTTTTTTTTTTTCCATCAGCTCTCTCTCTTGCCTCATGTAATGTATTAATCCACCCCACCTACCTCTCTCTCTCTCTCTCTCTCTCATTTCCAAGTTAACAAACTTAACAACTCCGTAGGCTCCAAATCTGCTGTCCTCCCGTCCCTTACACTCTCTCTCTCTCTCTCTCCCCCACTTACACATATATCCCTGTAGTTTGGCGGGTTATCACTTACACCCCTTATGTTTAAAATCCTACAAAGACCCTCCTAGAATTTGAAAATTCGTACACTAGAGGGGGTGCAAGTGATGTGTTTTTCGAAGACATTTATTTGTAGGGTTTTAAACATAAGGGAGTAAGTGATAATCGGTCAAACTACAGGGATCTCTGTGTAATTTATCCTAAAATAAAGGGGTGAATACATATATTAGAAGAATAAAAACCCTGCAACACCCGCATTTCCAGTTCCTCCCCCATCTCGCCACCATCCCTCCCCTCCCAACCAAACAAAAATAAAATAACTCTCTCTCTCCCTCTCTCTCTCTCTCTCTCTCTCTCTCTCTCTCACACACACACACGCTCGCTAGGCGGAGCGCGTCTCCGTCATGTGGCCGCCGTGGGGGAAGGGACCTCGCGGCGGAGCCGCCGTCTCCGCCTCTCCGCGTCCCGCCTTGAACCCGTCCTTCTCCTTCTCCACGTTCAAGGACATCCACGCCCTCCTCCGCGACGAGGAGGACCGCTCCACCGCCCGCAAGCCCACCGTCTTCCACCGCGTCCGGATCGCGTCCTCCGCCCTCCGCGCCTGGCGATCCCTCCCGCCCCCTCCCCCCGCCCTCGCCGCCGCGGAGGAGAAGCGCATCGTGCTCTACTTCACCAGCCTCCGCGTGGTGCGCAGGACATTCGAGGACTGCCGCGCCGTCCGGTCCATCATCCGGGGGTTCCGCGTCGACGTCGACGAGAGGGATCTGTCGATGGACTCCGGGTTCATGGCGGAGCTGAGGGGGTTCCTGGGGCGGAAGGAGCGGCTCAACCTCCCCCAGGTCTTCATCGGGGGCCGGTACGTCGGCGGGGCCGACGAGATCCGGCAGCTACACGAATCCGGCGAGCTCAAGCGGTTCGTCGAGGGGGTCCCGACGGCGGCCCCCGGGTTCTGCGAGTTCTGCGGCGGCGTACGGTTCGTCCTCTGCCCCGGCTGCAGCGGCAGCAAGAAGTGCTACTCCGAGAAAGGGGGCTTTCGCAGCTGCTCCGCCTGCAATGAGAACGGCCTCGTTCGGTGCCCCGGCTGCTGCCCCACCGTCCCCTCCGCCTGATCGTGATCGGAGGGCGAGGGGAGGTATCTCTTAGGTCTTCAGATTTTTGCTTTGTTTTCTTAATTGCAACACAAATGGATCCGAATGAAATTGGGGGGCATTATCGAAATTTCTTGCTTAATTTGGGGGAAGAAATAGTACATTCGGCCAACCACGGCTGAACATAATGCACCATGTTCGGTCGACCAGAGCCGAACAAGATATAGTAGAACATAATGCACCATGTTCAGGTGGTTATTGTACCATTCTCGGTCATGGTCTGCCAAACATATTGTACCATGTTCAGCTCTAGTCGGTCGAACATAGGGTTTGGACATCGGTAGACGAAGAAGAGGAAATCAATGGGGGGAGGAACCTACGGTGCCTGGGCATGGGAGCTCGGGGAGGAGATGAACTTGAGGAGAGGCGGAGAGTGGAGAGGAGCTAGTCAAGAGAAAGGGTGTTATTTGGGTTGATGGGTGTGGAGTAATTTGGGAGAAGAGATTAGTATAGGTTTTCTTTTTAAATTAGGGGTGTGCAATGAGTAAATATATAAAATTTTAAAACGAGGTGATGTGTGAAGAGTATTTGGTGTGTCAATAGACCCACTCATACAACAAAGTATTTTATGAAGGTAGGTCGTAGCTTAAAGACAACCCTATAAGACATTTTATTTTGCTAGAGGCAGCTTGAGACTAAAGGCAACCATTGACTTTCTAGGTAACCCGCGTCTTCTTCCTCTTCCTTTCCACCCTAGCGTGTTGGTGCCCTTATATGCTGCCGATCGCGTACAGGTTGCCGCCTAACCCATGTTATCGATCAATCCATCTAAACCACCGTCGCTGCCGCCTCCTCCTCCTTCCTCTCCTTCTCTGTCATCCTCCTCCTCCCCCTCCGTCCAACTACTCCCCTTCCTTGTCAGCCATTTTCAAGCCGAGCGATACTACAACCCATTTGGCTTGAGTAGACCAATTGCACTGTAATGGTACTCAGCCTCGGTACTCGGTCTCTAATGACCAAACGGATCGTAGGGTCGGTCGGCCTCCAATTGTTGAGCGATCTAGAGGTACTCAGTCTATTATGGTTGAATGGTTTGTAGGATCACTCGGCCTCCAACAACCGAATGGTCTGTAGGAGCACTCGGCATGCAATAACTGAATGAGATGTTGAGAGATTCGGATGGAGGAAGAAGGGTTGGACTTGGGCGGGTTCGACCCGAACCCGACCCGCCCAACCCGAACAATGGACAAGCATGGGTAATGCTAGTTAAAAACTTGGGTGCATTTGGGTAAAAAAATATCAACCCAATTTCAATTTGGACGGATTTGGGCACCGGTCTTCCCAACCCGAGGAACCCAAGTATAGTGGCATACTTGCATCCCGTAGAACTCCTTGTTATATTTCTATGTTTTTGTAGTTTTCTTTACGAAAATCAAAGACTGTCTGTTTGATGTTGAATACGAAAAATTCATTTGAAATATGTGAGGATATAGATTTGAGTTTATGTTTTCTTTATGCAAATTAAATATCTATTAATTTTTTTATACAAATCAAAGTTTTGTTCTTGTAAAAAAAAAAAAAAATCAAAGATCTGTTGGTTATTTTTTTCGCATCTGTTTATGTTTCACAAGTATTTCTTATTGGACAACTCGCTCAATTCGTCTATTTTTTTGCAAATTGGGCAACCCGAGCAACTTGAATGGGCAAGCACGGGTTGGGCTTCCACGGGTTCCACAGGCAAAACGGGTTAAGATTTTTATAAATCGGGTCGGACATGGGCAAACCCTTCAACCTACCCAAGTCCCACCCCTAGGGAGAAGAAGTGGGAGGAGGGAGGAGGGAAGACAGAGGAGTAAGGTGGGGCGGGCAGCAACATGCGCGGGCCAAGAATGATGGCGGAAGAGGAGAAAGAGAAGGGTAAAATTGGGATTTTGTGAAAAACTTCCATCTTAGGGCTGCTGTGGATAAAATATGGGTTTCATAGGTTGTCCCTACGTAAGGCTATTTTAGATATATTGAATGCATTACTTATGGGCTGCCCCTCGAAAAGAAGTGGGCTGTATACAGCCGCCCCCAATAATAATTCTGAGGAAGGGGTCACAGATTTAGCAAGACAGCTCGAGCCCTCACGAGTTCATTAAAAAAAATTTCGACCAACAAATTTGGAAGGTCAATTTGGATGCATTGCATCTAATGTATCTGTGATCCGTTAGGCATCCGCTATTGCTGACCGGATGCCATCCAAATTGTTAACCATTTGAGATTTTTCTACTCGGCCAGCTCAGTTTGGCCACAGTCCTGTATGGTCCAGCTGTTTTATTATTTTTATTATTATTTTTTTTTTTTTGACATCGGCGGGTGTCCCGAAATCTTTCAGGCAATGGCCCACTTCAGGCTCGGACTAATCCCTCCGGGAGTGAAGCCCGACCCACTCGGCAATTCCCACTTCACTCCTGGGTAAATCGAGCGGAGGAAGAGTTGAACCCACAACCTCATCACCAAAGCATCAGTTGCTTTGCCAACACTCCAATCCCCTGGTGGGTCCAGCTGTTTTATGCCTTATGGAAATCAAGTCAATTGGACATAAAAGATGGCCTTCTTTTAATCTGACCAAAGTGATATGTACAACTTTTTTTCTCTTGTCCATATCGGTAGCGATCGAGGTCGCATTCCAGTTGGCAAAGCACTTACCCCCTATTCGGTCGTGTAATCGAATCATGTGTGCTTATTTCTTGCCTTTGTTGCGGGCCTTTTTTGTAGCGGATTTATCTGTGCTTCTGTGTGACAAATGTCCGTAGTAGCAAACCTAATTCGATGCACTATTGCATGTTCAAGTTTAGGGATATAGTGCGCTATTGCGCCACTTTGTTGATAGATTGTTGGAAAAATGGAATCGGAAAGTAGGCTTTGGGGCATGTGTTATTTTGATTTTCTTGATAGCGTGACTTGCTTCCACTCGAATTGAGTTTACTGATGGGATGGATGCAAATCCGCTTCCGCCGAGGTCGTCGGGGTTGAGGTTGCTGCCGCCGAAGTTGCTCACGCCCGCCGCCCCTGTCGCTGCTCGGGAGAAAGGGGAGAATAAAAGGGGGGGGGGGGGTTAGTTTCAGGACATGGATCTTAGGCTAAACTGATCTCTCATATATCCTTAAACTAAACCAATCTCTTTATCAGGGACCTTACACACATTAGCCCAAAAAAAAGTGACGTGGTGAGTATTTTTCAGTATCATCAAGACACGTGCATGTTTGAATGCTAGTCTAATAAATTTTTATTTTCTGCTATTATTAAATTATATATTTATAAAAAAAATATTGTTTTTTTTTTAAAAAATAAAAAAATATTTTGAGATAAGTCTTCATCACCCTTTCAGCCAAACTCTCTTTGTTGCTTCTAATATATATTTTTTTACTTTATGTTTTTTTTAATAAGGATATAAATTTGTATAATCTTTCTCCTAAGTATTTTTTTTTTCATGCATAGGCCAGTCAGGCGGTCAGAGAATAAGGCGCTAGAGCAAGAACTCAAAGATGCCCGAAGATCAAAACAAGAAACACAGCATAATTACTGTTTTTATTAAATTTCATAATATCGTGAACATGACATCAACGGCCAGGATTTACCCGCACAAACAAAGCACAGCGGGCACATGCTGTCAGGCCGCGGGTCTAAAAGTCCGGCCCCATGAGAGGTGAGTGAGACCCACCTAAGAGATGCTGACGTGTCCCGTCGTCTAGCTTCATTCACCGTCTCTTCTTTTCACCTGTTCCTTGTGTCCTCCACATGCCCGTTGCCGTGTTGCCCCTGTTGGTGGGAAAATTTCCAGCACATCCTGCGTACCATACAACCTCGGGGCCCACTGCGACTCTGAGGTATCGAGCCTCAGGCCCTCAGCACATGGGGTTAGTGGCCCCCAGCACTCAGAACATGCTGATGGGTAGGGCTGCAACTTGGGCGGGCCAACCCGAGCCCAACCCGATTTTTTGTGGGTATGGGTTGGGATTTTGCCTTCCAAAATCAGGCCTGGGGTCAAAATATTCAATCCAACTTGAATTTGGGTTGGGTATGGGTAGGGGTATCGAACAACCCGACCCTGAACCTGACCCCTATATTGAATTCGGGTTGGATATTGGTATGGGTAACTTGGAACTGTCTTCTTTTGTTTCACCTTCTGATTTTGAATCTGATTGACCATCTCTATTTTTTAGTTTATTTTTTATATTGGTACTTTTTGTAGCTTACTTTAATCTTCTAATATTTTTAAAATCCAAAACTACTTTGTATGGAACCTGATCCTACCTTCCAACCCGACCCACATACAAAACACGGGCAATCCGATCTTAACCCAAGTTCTAATTGTTGAGCTCAGGTTGGTCTTGGGCTAGCCAACTCCAACCCGATCTCGGGTTGGGTTGGGCTTGGGTTGAGGATTCAACACCATGGGTTGGACTCGGGTTGACCTCCCAACCTGCCCGACCCGCCGGCCAAGTTGCAGCTCTAGCGATGGGCTTTGGGGGCAGTGGGCCCCACGACTGTATGATACGCAGGATGTGCTGAAAATTTTCCTTTCTGTTGGGGGTGGTTGGTGAGGCCGTGACGAGCAATTTCCAGGTGATGGGTGGTGGGTGAATCAACACCATGTGGTGGACCCCACCCTTTCACCTTCTTCAGCTATCTGTCCCCGTAAGGGAGGGCGTTACATGGTGGGTGAGATGTCAGTTTTGGTGCACGTGGGATTTGCATCCTGCAAAGCTGAGGCCTTCGAGTGTTATTTTGTGCTCTCTTTATTGTGGCTGGATTTACCAAACCATGGGTTTTAAAACTTTTCCCTTTCATTCAAGTTGGGTGTGTTCACTTTCTTTTTTACCCTGTCTCGATTGCCCTCTGGGATTTCTTTTGCTCCGTTCTTTTATCTTTCTCATCCTCATCCTCCGTTGAACTTGGCACATTGTTATACCGTTTTCATGGAGGTTTAATGGGCCAAAACAACCTAAATCCTTTGATTTTGTCGATGGTTTAGCACATTTGAAAATCCCAGAACCGGATCATTTATGATATTCAGGTGAAGCTGTCGTTGATCACTTGGCGGTGTGCTTGTTCAGAGGCCCTCGAGTCTGCTAGGCAACGACCAATACTTTCCTTTTAGATCGCGCCAATGCTGGTCTCCACTCTACGGCATTGGTCAGGTGGCAGCTGCCGGAAAATAGGGTATTCAAGCTCAATTTTGATGGATCTTATGACCTAAGGAATCAGTGGAGCGGGGCGGGGTTTGCTCTCTGTGACCATTATGGGGCGATATCTGCAGCGGGATGCGATGCCTTTTAATGTGCTTATGCAAATGAAGCTGAACTTCATGGATTATGGGCATGTCTTCAGCTAGTATCTCTGCGGTGGGCATCTTTCTCGCTTTGCATTGAAGAAGACTCGATGGTGGTGCTTGCTTGCCTCAGTTCCCAGCTTTCAGTTGATGCTCTTGTCCAGGGCTGCTGCCTCCTCCTTTCTCGTCTACAGATTCGCAGAGTCTCCTACATATATCGAGAGGGAAACACGGTGGCTGATTGGTTAGCCGACATGGCTTGTCAGACGGGAGCCAATTTCGCTTTCTTTAACGCTTTGCCTTATGATCTTCAGGTGCTGGTCAATTTGGATGCTAAGGGACACTTCCGACCTCACGGAGGACGGTGATTTGGTTCAGAGGACGGTGATTTGGTTCTGGCAGCTTTTTAGGCCCATGTAGTGTATTTCCTTTACAAAAAAAAAAATAGGGTGTGTTTGGTTGCCCGAAGTCCCGAGGAAGTGGGAGAACTGGTGGAACTAGTACGTTCATGAATTGGGACTTCTAGACAAATCCTAGTTCAACTCTTTGTTTGTTAGGAAGCGGCCATGCTTAGAGCTTTAGCTTTCAGAACTTTCGCCAATATTATTGTTTGGTTGTCGGGAAGTGAGCATGTTTTGA
Source organism: Chamaelirium japonicum (assembly GCA_947650365.1). Lineage (NCBI taxonomy): Eukaryota > Viridiplantae > Streptophyta > Magnoliopsida > Liliales > Melanthiaceae > Chamaelirium > Chamaelirium japonicum. The sequence goes on from OX393554.1 coordinate 67,988,530, forward strand.
CCATTGGGGATGTGCATACAATGATGTGGCGTTTTAAGCACTTTCCAACTACCCAGAAGTACGACTTCAGAGTTTTTTTGGCTGAAGTCATACGTAGAAGTGGAAGGGCAGCAAAAGTTTCAATTCCGGCTTCGGATTGAATTTCCGTGCAATCGAACACCGGAACTCGTCCACTTCACCGACTTCTATTACTTCGGGCTACACTTTTGAGCAACCAAACACGCCCTAATTGAAAGTATGTTCAGTGGTTGCATATCAATAGCAAGACGGCTGCTTCTAACTCCAAGGGTCATCAGTTCGATCTTCCGGTTTTCTCATTATCTATAGTGTGATGATTTTTCTTTGGTGCAATCTTAAACGGGATATACCTTAGTGATAAGACGTCCACGTTAATTTTGTTAGGTCATAGGTTTGATATTCTTGTTTTCTCTTCGCCCATATAGTGATGACTTTCTGGTGGGGTAATCTAAATTGGAGAATCTCTCTTCACTGATTTTGTCAAGTTTTGAAGCCTGATCTGACTACCGCCTGATACACTTCACTAATAAGTGATGGTCAGTTTGAAAGAAAAAAAGGGGTAATGTGACTAAAGTCCTTGCAGCAAGTACGGTATTGGTAAAGGACAGATCATTTTTTGGTTGTGTTTAAGGTCCCTCTATGACAAATATTTTTATTTTACCCATTTTGCCCCTACACATGACCATGTAGAAAAGTGTATAGAATCCAGACATACCACATTGTACCCATTTTACCCATACATGTGACCGTACTCTGTGTGGGGGAAATTTTCTGTCATGCCTCAGAAAATCTGGAACCAATCCCTGGGGTGTGAGGTGAGAAAAACCAAAAGATTCAGGGTTTGGTCGCCTAACTACACCAATTAGGGTTTCTCACAAGACTGCAGCTCTCTTCTAAATGAAGAAAAAGGAGAAAGGAGAAACAAGGGGTAGTTTAAAACTTGATTTTTATGATTTTTTTATTATTTTAAAAGAAGAGAGAAAAAAATTTGTCGACAGAGAGATGATCACGCTCGATCTTCAACCGGGCTATCCTCTCAACATGTGCGGCCTGCCGGTGCCCCACATGCTGACAGAAATCCCTCTTAAAGGAGCACGAGACTCAAGCCTCTGACGGCGAGCCGAGTAACCTTGTCCGTTCTCTAGCACTCGGGCACTGGTTTATGGGTCCTATCTACGGGGCTAGTCAATTAGGTCATTTAAAGACTTATATTTTTATTGTGAACTATCCTGGGCTTGGGGCCTTGAGGAGAGGCCTACCCAAAAGGACATCAGCTGTATCATTGCCAGACATAAAACCTTGACCTAAAAGACTCTTATATAAATCTAGTTCAATTACATTACTAGAAGAAAAAAAACTACAATATGATATACTGCAAAATAAAAACTCCACCGCCTACCTAACTCCGTTGCTGGCTTTGTACTACGGCTACCCCTGAGCCTCCGAACCTGTAGAAGAGCCTACTTGTGGGAAAGAGTAGCCCCCAATGGAAAATTGGGAGATTAGCCATATAAATGGCTAGTGACATCCTAGTAGCCTTTAATAATATGAGACAACCGAGCAAATTGAATTAAATTATATTTAGTTGTCCTAATCCTACCAGCAGTCTATGTTCTCATGCAATACCTAATGTCACTAGATTGTCGAACATAAAGTTCATTCAATATTCTATAGTAGTAATGAACAAATAAAACGACCGTCTAGATTATCACGCTCTATAATTCCATAATCCAATATTAAAATTCCATAATTAATTAGCAATCATATAAAACATCAAACCTAATGTGAACCCCGAATATTTTGTTCATGCTGACCCTGGTCAGGCATTACTATAGGGTATTTTATTTTGATGTAGAGGGCCAACTCTCTCACCATGCACCCACCAACACCGTGCACAAAATCACCCAGATGATCATAAGGGGTTTTTCGTCGTTCACGGTGGAGCTCTACCGCCCAACTTGCTTTCTTTAGGGTCTTCAACTACCCCGGGACAAGAGTTGCTAGGCCAATCCCTACTCGAGGGCACCTCCTATTGGCTTTACCACAATCCTTGCCCGTGACTCCTTAGCCTACTGATCTTCAGCTGTGCGCGCAGGGTGGTTCACGGCCCTTGCACACACGGGATCCCAAATCTTCTCAATTTCACCCATTTTAACAAAGTATTAAATGCTTCACACAATAAATAATTATTTTTACATATACTGAGACAAATAAAAAAAATGCATACGGTGATTAATAATTTGCAACATTTTAACCCGGGTCCCGCACTGCTCTTGCAACCCATAATAGCACTACAGCTAAAGGTCACTTCGCTCTTAAAGTGATTTGACCTACACTGCCCCAAAACCAATATATTAGGGTTGCCACACCTTTTAGTAAAGTGGGTCCCGATAATTATTATTTACTCAAGTTATATTTTAACTTAAGGGAATACCTAATTACAATGTTCATGCAATAATTGTTATTAATTTTTTTTAAGCCATGCTTATTTTAATAATATTTTAAAACATGCGTCGCCGGACTCGCGACTTTGCATGCAAGGAGGGGTTCATGTGACCACATGCGGCGATGCCCGGCTTGACCCGCATGCAGTACCATGGACACCTACCATAGTTGTTCTCATTTCCCACCATCAGAGACCACAGAAAGGGTAGTAGATGTCACCTGGTGGTCGATCACACACAAACTCCCGTTAACTGCTCTTGATCTGTCTCTGCTCCATCTACGGCTGGATCGTCCGGTTACGTACTGCCAAATTCACACATAGCGGGCCCATTGTCAATATTTGCTACCCGAGTAATACGGTTTTAGGACCGAGTTGGCCGAGTCGAGAATTTTAGGTGTCATTGGACGCCGGTCTATCGGCACGCAAAACAATGCTAAAGTCTCGGTTAGTCAGTGTTGCTGATGTGAAGAGTCGCACTAAGATCCAATCATACTAATCCGACTAAACGGTCGTACCCGCGTCGGTTGTTGCCACTAGCATGCTATCATGCTCCGAGGGACCTTCCGCATCACACCAAGGTGTGCAACAGTAGGTCTAGTTATAGATAAGATTGGGGGTCGATTCATCATCCGCCCGAGATTACTTCGGGCTATATGTAGATCTAGATGGTTCGTCCTCTTAAATGAGGGACTCACACGGGAATCGCACCGGTGGCCCACCTAGTGTATTGTTGCCGCCAAGGGGGGTCGGTCTCATGCGCAAATGACTATGCAAGATGATCTGACCCGCATTGATATTATCAATTCTGAGGCATATGCGACCCGATGAGATCAGGCCCGCTAATCTCGAGTGTGAGCTCAAGGGACTAGATCGACAATTACAACATTCAAGTCTACCGAGTCTAGACCCGGATTGGCGGTGACTATCCTGCCGTAATCGGTCGAATCCCGGAATTGGTCGAAAGATCCTCTGGGAGCCATTGGGCACCGTCTCGTTTGCACATAAAATGGTGTGATCGATGATGTACGGTTGCATAACGTACGGTGGTTCACCGTCATGCACAAGGCGCCACATTGCTCACCGCTAGCAAAAAGGGGCGATTACTAATAATCGACAAGATTGGTTAGTCTCAAGTGGGTTTTCTCGGCTACTAATCATAAGGCACCTGGGTGATGCTAGGCCGAGTGTGGTCAGAGCCACTCGCTACTTCACCGCCGACAGCAAGTTATCGGCACTAACAATAGCGAGGGTAGAGGGGGACTGAATTTGGCTAGTGGTTGGGTGGCCGGTTGGTCGTCAGCCCAAATGGGGGCCTGGCCGGGTCTTGGCCAGGTCTTGGTCTCTTTGATAAGTTGCCTGAATTTGAAAGTTTTAGGAGGACATTGAGCCGGATTTTAAATCGAGCGAAAGAACTCCATTGATTTTTTGCACCTAACTCGAGAGGTTTGAGGATTCCAACATCGTTTGCTATTCTTTCCACTGATTCCTTGGTTATATAACCCCTTGAAAGCTTGCGGGCTTGAATCCATATCTCAAGTTCGTCACAGATATATTCGTGTGGTTGAAGGTGATGAACACAGCAAGTATGGATCACTACGTTTCTATTGAAGCACCATGGGCCTTTCATACGTGCACAACAGTCCTTCGAAGCAAAACGATGGTGTGATCACCATTATCACACTATGTTACCATCCCTTAGAGCATCTCCAACGGGTTCCGAGCGAGAGCTCTGAAGGCTCACGTGGCACGCGGAAGGAATTCGGGCGCTCCAATCGACTCCGAGCGGCTCTCCGAAGACCTACGTGGCATGCCACGTAGGCCACGTGCGGCCCGGACCTCCGAAGCCCTTCACATACAACAGAGGTCCTTCGGAGCCTCCGAGCGAATAAAAAATTCTGGATTTTTTTTAAAAACCCCGGGACCTTTATAAATTATTATATATATATATATATATATATATATATATATATATATATATATATATATATATATCAAAACATGTACTTTTTAACAGATTTAGTGTAAATTTGGAGACTTTGGATAACTTGTAAATATATAAGGTGTTTGATGCAAATGGTTCGGATATCCCGTTCGGAGGCCGTTGGAGCTGAACCTCTCAACTAGGATACCTCTCAATGAGGTGGCAACAAAAAATGGGCCCCACGGTCTTAGGAGGTGCTCCTTGTTCGGAGCCGATTGGAGATGCTCGCATCTCCAACGGGCTCCGAGCGGAGCCCTGGAGGACGACGTGGCCTCCGATCTTTCAGCAGCCGCTCCAACCGGCTCGGACGAGAACTCTGAAGACCTACGTGGCATGCCACATAGGCCACGCGTGCTCAGGACCTCCGAACGGCTCCACATACAACAGAGGTTCTTCGGAGGTTCCAAACAAATTAAATAATATAGTTTTTTACAAAAACCCCCTCATCTTTTTAAAAATAATATTTTATATATACAATAATGCATACAAAAAAATTCTAAAAAATACCATTTTTTAAAAAAAAATCTACAAACACCCCCTTCTACACACCATTCTTCACTCTCCCACTATTCTTGCAAATAAAATTAAGTAGGAGGGGTTTGGTGTAAAATTTGAGGGTTTGGATAAATTATAAATGTAGGAGGTGTTTGGTGCAAAAGTGGCTCGGATATACAGTTCGGAGGCCGTTGGAGCTGAACCTCTCAACTAGGATATTTTCAATGAGGTGACAACAAAAAATGGGCCCCACAGTCTTAGGAGCCCGTTAGAGCTGCTGTTATCCCTCGTCCAGCCTTAGAGCATCTCCAACCGGCTCCGTAGGCGAGCTCTGAAGGCCCACGTGGCACTCCGAATAGAAATGGACGCTCCAATCGGCTCCGAAGGATGCTCTGAAGGCCTACGTGGCATGCCACGTAGGCCACGTGCGGCCCGGACCTCCGAAGCCCTCCACGTACAACAAAGCTCCTTCAGAGCCTCCGAACGAATAAAAAATTCTGTCTTTTTTTAAAAAACGCCCCGGAAGTTCATAAATTATTTTTTATATATATCAAAACATGTACTTTTTAACAGATTTGGTGTAACTTTGGAGACTTTGGATAACTTGTAAATATATAGGGTGTTTCATGCAAATGGCTCGGATATCCCGTTCGGAGGCCGTTGAACCTCTCAACAAGGACGCCTCCGATGAGGTGGCAGCAAAATGCGGGCCCCACTTGCTTCGGAGGTGCTCCGAGCTTCAGAGCCGGTTGGAGATGCTCTTACCTGATGCTCTGGCACGAGAGAGAGAGAGAGAACAAGGGACAGAGGGTGCAAATATCAAAAAAAGGGTTATCCGGATTTCTCGTAAGTAAATTTAAAAAAATTGGCGGGTTAACATCAAGCTTACAAAGAAAAGGAAAAAAAAAAACAGCCAACTGTCAGCAGCTTTACCCTTTTGTTTTTTGAAAAATTTTATGGATACCCCAAAAATTTGTAATTAGCCCCCGTCTCCCTATCGTTTCTCAATAACTTACTCGAAGACCTTTAATACCAACAATGTCCTTTTCTTTTGTACCCCAAACCTCAAAACCCAAACTTAGCGCCCTTTGTACCCCCAACCCAACCCTACCCAACCCAAGGTCTGTTTGAACTTCCTTAGCTCAAGCCTAAACGGTCGGGTTGATCAGGTTGTGCGAGGTGGGTTGACTGGCTTCAATATGGTTGTAGACACACGAATTTCGCTCGGACCCGAACCCGACTTACGTGTGCCGACGCGGATGCAAACCCGACACGCGGACCTGACTCGCCCGCACCAATGCGGACCCGGACCCGACTCGCACCTAGCAAAGAGGAGCAGACCCCATGCTTCAAGGGGGGCCGGCCACTACTAGGGTCCGAACCCCATGGGGCCGGCCCCTACTAGGACCCGAGCCACATGGGGCCGGCCCTACTAGGACCCGAACCCCATGGGGGGCCGGCCGGCCCTGCAAGGAAGGAAAAGAAAAGGAAAGAAAAGAAAAGAAAGAAAAGAAAAGAAAAGGAAAGAAAAGAAAGAAAAGGAAGGAAATACCGCCATGCGCGGGGGGAGGTTGCGTATGACGTCTGCACACACGCGGATCTGCGCCGATCCCTCGATCCGACGCACAAGACGAAGCGCCCGATCGCCATCGATTTCGTGTGCGAAATCCAGCCATAATTGCCTCGCCAGAAAAGGAAAACAAATAAATGTTATTCCCCTCATCAATGGATGAATAAATCCAGGGTAATTATGAGAGAGATACAAAAGGGATTTAAAATTAAAAAGTTCCCATATCTCTCTCCCCACCCCTTTGCCTATAAATAGAGGGGGTGGGGGAATGAAGAAGAGGTCGAAGACTGAAGACGAAGCGCGGGAGCTCTGCAGAAGAGGAGACGCTTCTTCATCGACCCAAGGCTTCACGAGGCACAGTCAAGCCTGTCCCGTCGGGATCGGCTTACTGAAAGCCCTCATCAACGTGAAGACCCTTGCACACGAAGATCAAGACTTCGACTCCGTGCACGAAGAAGAAAGCTCGGAGAAGAAGAACCCTTTGACTCCGAAGACGCCAGAAGCAAAGGCCGGAGAAGAAGATCGGAGCGGCACTACCCCGTCGTCTCCAACAAGCCTTCGACTCCGATCAAGCCCAAAAGCCCGGAGAAGAAGAGGAGCGGCACTACCCCGTCGTCTCCAATAAGCCTTCGACTCCGATCAAGCCCAAAAGCCCAGAGAAGAAGAGAAGCGGCGCTACACCCGTCACCTTCAACAAAGCCTTCGACTCCGATCAAGCCCAAAAGCCCGGAGAAGAAGAGAAGCGGTGCTACACCCGTCGTCGTCAACAAGGCCTTTGACTCAGATCAAGCCCAAAAGCTCGGAGAAGATGCCGACACCATAACCGTCACCAAGGTCGATCGATCGAAGACTGAAGATGAAACGCCGGAGCTCTGCAGAAGAGGAGACGCTTCTTCACCGACCCAAGGCTTCACGAGGCACAGTCAAGCCTGTCCCGAGGGATCGGCTTACTGAAAGTCCTCATCAACGTGAAGACCCTTGCACACGAAGATCAAGACTTCGACTCCGTGCACGAAGAAGAAAGCTCGGAGAAGAAGACCCTTCGACTCCGAAGACACCAGAAGCAAAGGCCGGAGAAGAAGCTCGGAGCGGCACTACCCCGTCGGCTCCAACAAATCCTCGATCCCGATCAAGATCCAAAGCCCGGAGGAAAGAAGCGAAGCGTCATCACCCCGTCGTCTTCGACCAACGCCTGCGCCATCCATGAAGAAGAAAGCCTGGATCAGATCGTCTGAAGCGTCGCTACCCCATCGTCTTCATCAACAAAAGCCGACGCTACAACCGTCGCACGGAGACCATCGCTACCCTCGTCGTCTTCATCAACAAAAGCCGATGCCACAACCGTCGCACGGAGATCGGTGCTACCCCCACTATCTTCGAAAGCATTCTTCGACTCCGATCACGCCAAAGAAGCCCGGAGAAGAAGAGAAGTCCAGTCGACACGCAAACCGTCGAAGCACCGAAGAAGTAACCCACGTCGTTCGAAGAAGAAGATCGAGTTGACGCTGAAGCTAAAGCCAACGCAAGAAGCCAAAGCAAAGCCCCAGTAAAGCCCGCGCCAAAGCAACGCAAGTGCCAAAGCCAAGCGACTATGCCGGCCACGAGCAAAAGCACCGCACGTTCTAGCCGATACGACGCGAAGTCCGGAAGAACGAAAGCATCGCAAGTCTCTCCCAGCTACGTCCAAGTGCAAGCGCCGAAGCAAAGCAAAAGCCAGAGCCACGCCGGAGCCAAGCCAAAGCCAAAGCCAACGCCAAAAGCTCGATCGACGCCGCGAACCGACGATCAAGGACACCGAGATCAAGCAAGGAACGAGGAAGACACGAAGACCGAGGAACGAAGCCGAAAACCCCCTAGCCGAGAAAGCGCGAAGCACGGAAGGGACAAAGCAACGGTGGACATTCCTTAGCCTCTCCAAAACCCTCTCCCTGTAAAGACCCCTGTCCTGGGCAACTCCTTCAGAGCTCTCGCACGAACACCACGTGGAGACGCGGATCAAAGGGATCCCCCAGAAGATCTTTCCCACAATCCCCTGATCAAAACTCGCCGCAACCCGGACTCGCTACACCCGAGTCACCCGGGTCCCGGCCACACTTGTAATCTCGTGTGATTCGCAATAAAGACGACCCGCGCTTTTTTCCGCGTCCACAATGGTAGAGGAGAAATAATTCGGGTTGGGTTCAGGTTAGCCCGCCTAAATTTGGGTTGGGTTCGGGTTGGGTTCCGGTTGGCCCGCCTAAGTTGCAGCCCTATATCTGCCTTCAAGTACAGCCAACTGCATGGGGTTTATTTAAGAGTGGGGTGTATTCAAAAATGTATATAATTGGGGTATATTTAAGGGGGTATGTGTTTGATTGGGATATAATCAAGTTGGAGCTGGTCATTTAATTGGGGTGTATTGAAGGTGGGGTGTAAAGAAAGGGTATTTTTGGGATAGGAATGGGGTATGAAAAACAAAAATGGGGTGTGTTCAAGTTTGTTGGAAATGGGGACTAATTACAGATTTTTGGGGTGTGTTCAAATTTTCGTTTTTGTAAGATTATTTTGACTTTGCCCCTTAAATTTTACCTTCAATTAGACTTTACCCCTCATCTTTTCATTAATTAGACTTTACCCCCCAAAACTAACTGTTCCGTCAGCCGTCAGCTCACCATCTAAAAGAAAGGGTGAACCGACGGAAATGAAATAAGGTTTCGGGGGTGAGCTGACGGAATAGTTAATTTTGGGGGGTAAAGTCTAATTAATGAAATATGGAGGTAAAGTCTAATTCAGTGTAAAATTGGGAGCAAACTCAAATTAACCCTTTTTTTTTGGAAAATTTTATTCATACCCCATAAATCTGTAATTAGCCCCCATTTCCAACAAACTTGAGCACACCCCATTTTTTTTTTTTCATACCCCATTCCTATCCCAAAAATACCCTTCCCCCTTACACCCCACCTTCAATACATACACCCTAGTTAAATGACCCGCCCCAACTTGATTATACCCCAATCAAACACATACCCCCTTAAATATACCCCAATTATATGCACTCTTGAATACACCCCACTCTTAAATAAACCCCATGCAGTTGGCTGATACTTGAAGGCACAAGTAGAGCTGCAACTTGGGCGGGCCAACCTGAACCCAACCCGAGTCCAACCCGAACCCAACCCGAATTTGGGCGGGCTAATCCGAGCCCAACCCGAATGATTTCTCCTTGACCCGACAGGACCCGACACGAAATTAGCGGGTCTGGGACAAGGCTAAACGGGTTCGGGTTGTAAACGGGTCGACACGATAGACCCGTTTAATAAACGGGTCGGGTCCGGGTTTAGGGTCTGGACACGGTAGACCCGGGAAGACCCGTTTAGTATTCAACAGGTCAGGTCGGGTCGGGTCTACCAGCAATCGAATACTATAATATATAATACCAGTGGGTCTTTCGGGTCAGGTCGGGTCAAGTCGGATTGGGTCGGATCGGGTCAACTGAATAGATCCGGGTGGTAAACGGGTCTTACCTGGTCTTATCGTGTCTACCTATTTATTAGCGAGTCGGGTACGGGTTTAGGATTTAGACACGATTAGTTAAACGGGTCGGGTCCGGGTCTAGGGTTTTTGGACACGACACGAAACTAGACCCGACACGACACGACTCATTGCCACCCCTAGCTGCAACTTGGGCGGGTCAACCCGAACCCAACCCGACTTTGGGCGGGTTAACCCGAACCCACCCCGCACAACCCGGCCAACCCGAGGGGTTGGGCTTGGGCTAAGTTTAAACAAACATTGGGTTGGGTTGGGGGTACAAAAGACGCTGAGAAGGGGCTTTGGGGTTTGGGGTACAAAAAAAAAAGGGCATTGTTGGTATTAAAGGATTGTTGAGTAAGTTATTGAGAAACGCTAGGGATACGGAGGCTAATTACAGACTTTTGGGGTATGAATAAAATTTCCCTTTTTTTTTTTTTTGAAGTGGGGAGGGGGGGAAGCTTGACCTCCTTCCTGTCACGTAAATGGCGAAAGTCCGAAGCGCGGGGAATATTAAAAAAGAAATACGGGGAGCAAAGGTCGTTTTCAAATTTCTAATCTCCACAACCCCACCGTCCCAATTCCGCGTGTTCTCTACAGCTCCTCGGGATCTCCAATCCCCCCCCTCCCCCCTTCTTGATTCTCGTGGAATTGTCATCCTTTGATCCTCCGATCGAAGGGCAAAGGGTTTTGGATCCATAGACGTCTGTTTCCCCTCCGAAAATCGAGATGTTGAGGCCTCAGATGGCTCCTTACCTGCTGCTGCTGCTGCTGCTCTCCCTGCTGCACCAGAATCCGGGTTCCTGTGATTCTCTCGGAGCCGAAGGTACGATCTGCGACGGGGATGGGGTTGACCTGATGGGTTTTTGGGATTCGATCGGTTGTGTTTGACTTTGGCCCCCTTCTACTGTTGAGCGCAGGGAGCGCGCTCTTGAGATTCAGAGAGCTGGCGGAGGCCGATCCCTGCGGCGCTCTGTCGGATTGGGGCGAGGGCACCCCTGAATCTGATCTGTGCTCATGGTTCGGGGTCGAGTGCTCTGATCTTGGAAGACTCATTTCTTTGTTAGTGATGCAAACCCCCCCCCTGAAAAGTTGCATGTTTCTTGTTTCTTGATATAGTTTTCATATTTACGTGATTCATACCTTTTTTCTGATGAGAATTGTAGATTGTTTCCGAACCCTAACCCTAAACCACTTTTCGAATCCAGTTCTATACCGGCCTGAAAATTTTGGTAGTGTTTGACTTGAATTATAAGGGGGGGCTGCTTCCGCCTAGTGCTTCTGCGGGAATCATGTTCCCGCAGATCATCATTCATGTAGGCTCTCGATTCCTGTGGAAGCCGGAATCGGTTTCGAATGGGAAAAATAAGATTCCCGCAGGAGCAGTCAGGCACGGCTTGCCCGCTTCCGCTTTTGTGGGATCCGCTCCTGCCGGAATCCGCTTGTATATGGATTAAATCCAAATAGGCCCTTTGGATTTTAAGCCTGGGGTACAAATTCCAAGTGATGAGGTCCAAAGCTAGTAGTCTCAGAGCACTTAGGTGATAAGGACAGAACATCATTCAATGAGAGATCTGTGAATCAAGAAAACAGGAATTGCCCAAACTGCCTAAACTATGAAGCATCCCCATGGCTCCCATTATGTAGCTATTACGAGCCCAACCGTTTTTCCAAAAAGCTCGGAAGCTGTTGGAGATCGGACTCGATAACTATTTAGGCACATAATATGCCACCACGCTTCCGCGGTCGGCGTCCTCGTTGGCCCACTCTATCGACACTGGCTCGATGGTAGCCCTTTTCCTTTTTGACGGTTGTCACTCACCCACCAGTATTTTAATCTAGCCTATAGGTCACCCGTTTCGGGATTCGAACCTTGGATGTGGGGCTGGCTCTGATACCAAATGTTACGAACCCGACCATTTTCCAAAAATGCTCTGAAGCTGTTGGGGATCGGACTCGATAACTATTTAGGCACATAACAGTAGCTTTGATAACATGTTGTGATTCATTCATTTCATAGCACGAATTTGCTATGTAAATCGGATTATGGTAAACCAATAAGGAAAAAAAAAACCTAAATCACTATATGATGAGTGGGTGCAAATCTTAGACGTTTAATTATATGTAATGCTAACAAGAGGACACCTGAGTATAACATATGCTTCTTTGTGCTTTTGTTTGTTTTCTCGTGTAAAGTGGGCTTTCCTCATTATCTTCCTCTTCTTTCTTTCTTTCTCTTTTACTTTCTCTATGGTGGCCGTACTCTCCTCGTGCTTAGGGTTTGGAGTGGCCGGCCACAAGTCCTAGTGGTGACCTCCTCTTTCCTTGCTTGTTTGGTTTGGTTCCCTTAAGTGTAGGAACAAATCCTTACACTCAAGGTGTACGAACCATATACTTTAGGGTGCTACCATCTTAGGACTCCCACTCCTTTTAGGAAATTATGGCCAACCACCTAGGGAGTTCTTTTGGACTCTCTAGGTCGACCATATAGTCCTCTCCTTGTGGGAGTAGAACCTATGAGAACTTGATAATTTTTAGAAACTTTTGAGATCTACTTATCAACTACTCTGAATACTGATCAAACTAAGATTGCATGGTCAACAAGGGAATCCCTACTCTAATTATGATGGATTAGGCCATTCGCCAACATTCCCACTCAAGTTAGGAAGTCCTTTGTCGGCCTACTGATTAAAGGCTAGAAGTTGGGATCCATTATTACTTCACAACCTTAGCTCCAATTAGACTGTGATTCTCGCTATCACATGACTACATCCATATCTAGTTAATCATGGTTAGAATCGTTATCAACTTATGACTGCACTATGTGGTAATTGAAATTTTGTAAATGCCCTTTCCTACTTATTTGCGCAGACCCGTCATTATCCGGTCTTCACAAGTAGTGTTCAGGAGAAGCAATTGTCCTACTTGAAGCACATATACTACATGTTCTTAAGTTACAACTCCTCATTTCTTTATGATCACCAATGAAAACATTTTCCATATTAAAATATTATTATAAAATAATAATATTTTATTTTAAAATAATTTGATAAATTATTTATTAAAATAAAATCATGAGTGCTCTGTTCTAGTGATCATTTGTTAAAATATTTATTATAAAATAATAATATTTAGTTCTGGTGTCGCGTGACACTTTTTAACTGGGGTTAGGGGTTGGTTAAGATGGGTCCACTCCTCCTAACAATGATCATAAAAAAAAATAGAAAAAAACTTATACCAAGTGGCATTTTTAGATTAACCATAGCAAGGGACATTTGCGGACTGCAGTGTACTATTTTTTTTTTCTTGACTTTTTTTAAACATTCTTTATCTTTGTCTTTGTTTTAGGTTTTTTTATCAAATATCTTCTACTATTTCTCAAAGTGTATATGGGTTGGAGTGTTGAGTAATGAAGATTCTTCTTATGCAATGAACCTGGTACATACACTAAGGATGAATGTTCTGGAGATGTGAATGTTAATGTCTGTTAAAACTATGCCAGGGGTGGCTGGAAACATGGAAGTCAAAGGAGGCCTAAAAGTTGTACCACTTGAGAATAAGTGATGCAGGACGAAGTAGGGGTTCTCGCGGACTCATAAAATACCCTCACTTCGTACCAACTAGATGAATAAAACATGAAAACATATCACCTTGAACAAATTTGTCGACCGTTGATCGGGAGGACCATGTGAATTATCAAATTTTGTTAGATCATACTTGGATTCGAAAATACAACCACGCCTTAATTTGATACGGCTTGTTGGTTAAGGCTAAGGCTTACCTTTGAATTATTTTGATGTTCTCCCTTCACACCATATTGTCTATTTGTCTTTTATTCTCTTTGACTTCATACTTTGAGGTGATGAGAAATTAATGTTGACTGCTTCAGGAGCTGCTGTTATCCCCTATCACCAGTCTTTTATGTTACAATCTGATGCATAACCACTATTATTTTTATAGAGTTTTTATTGTCTAAAATATTGATTATTCATGTAGGAACTTGAAAGATCTATGTTTGGAAGGAACCCTCACATCGGAGCTTGGGAAGCTTATTCACATGAAATCTCTGTAAGTATATATGACTTGATAAGGGAGTATTCATTATTTTGCAGTTTTTGTCTCTAATATAGTTCCTTTGTTGTTTGGCTGCCATCTACATAATGTTTCTGGAGTGAGAATTTTCCACTTGCATGTAGCTTCATCCACATATGCTCATTATTAACCTCTTGAGTGACGACAATTTCAGGGTCACTCAATGTTGCTGGTAAAATAATTTTATCTAACGCCAGATGTTGCAGGGAAGACTTTCCTGTTGGTTAACTATATTAGGGGTGTTCATGGTTCGGGTTGGTTCTGTTTTTTGATAAATTTGGAACCGAACCGAAGTTGATCGGTTCTCTAGAAAATGGAACCGAACCAAACTATTCCTGGGTAAAAACTGAACCAAACCAAACCGGAAAAGTTTGGTTTGGTTCGGTTCGGTTCTGCGGGTCTTTCAAATCGCTCGATAGCCACAAAGATAACCTCCTCGACTCTTTCCAAATACTTGATTGATGAAAATAATGAGATTGAATTGGTATTTGGTAGTGAACATCTAACCAAGTGTTCTAGAATTGGACATCCAACTCAATAACAAAAAGTAGCTATTAGATACTGCCTAATTGAACATCCAACTCAATAACAAAAAGATAACCTCGTCTAGCACACCACGAACTTCAATTAACTACTAAATAAAAGTTAAACCAAGCAACAATCCATGAAGCATATTGTAACCCAAAAAAGGAAGGAGGAAAATAAAGCAACAGTCCAAGCCTTCGTAATCCTGATTCCTGAAGCTTGTCAAATGACTCAAAACACAAAACACAAAATAAACTCGAATGCTTCAATGTTATCATAACCTGGAACCTGCAAGAGGATATCAAGTTTGCATATATCACTAAGATTATTATCTTATAGAGAATAATCTAAAATCATCATTTGACAAGTGTGTTCAAAATCAACTTACCAAAAAATAGAAGTAGCAAGTTAGCAAGTCATCAATCAATAAGAAGTTACAACTCGGTTGTTTAATATGAAAATAATGCAACAACACCTTTTAATAACATCAATAAAAAACTAAAACTAAGAAACAAGTTTTGGTTATTTGATAAGTACAATTATTACCTGAATCAAGCTTTTCAATTAGCTATTATTGCATAACACTTAACTAAGTAACACGCGATCATGCAAATACTCTAAACATGCATGCAAATCTTGCTGAAATAACATTTTGAAATTTCTATTCCTTTATTTCTACAATGAAGTTGGATATTATTTTTGGAATGATTTTTTTTCCATTTGCTTAAATGATATTTCATGTCTTGAAATTGTCGTTATGTTCTTATTAATAAAATATAATTTTAATCATTTTATATTATTCAGGAAAAAGAATGTATATGGATAATTCAAGTCATGTGGGAACCTAGAACAAATGTTATAAGCAACATAATTTATCTCCGATAGAATACGTGCACGAAGTGTTGCTACCTTTTAGGAGCCTAAGGAGAGGAGCTTTTCTAAGAATTTTGCTTTGAATATATGGTTGTCAATTTTCTGACTTCAATGGGCTATAATATCCACCGAGGTCACTCTCTTGAGCTATGTAGTGCTACGTTGAAGAATTGAGTGATAGAGATTTGACTGATGTTGTTTCTCATTTGCGGAATATATTTAAGGCTCAAATAAAAGAGGCATTGTGATTAGGGGTGAAACTTGGATTGGTCGGGTTGGTGCACAGCCCAAGCCCAATCCGTAGTTAGTATATCTCAACCCTAACCCAACCTAACATTAGGTTGAGAATTCTCAACCTAAGCCAACCCAGTGGTCGGGTTAATACTTCCTTTATAGTACTATGTCTATAAGAACTCGCTTCTTCTAATTAAAGACTGTGTTAGTTTTGTGTGTAGTTATACTTAAAACAAATTTAACTTTTTCTAAACAAAAGTAGGACAACTACTTAATTAACATTCAAGCATATCAAGTTTCACAAAAAATTTACCAGGAAATAACTATATTGTAAACAACTTTTCTATGCTAAATTGCTAATAAAAATGTATAAGTTTTGCTAACATACCAAATGTATAGAATATAATTTTGATTAAAACTCGTACATAAAAATGAAAAGCATAATATAGAGCAAAAAAGAAAAATATAATGGTTGGCTTGAATTGCTTCTACATCTCTACCAAAATGTTGTTCTTAATTCAAGATTTACAAGCTGATAAGAAAGATAATGAAAGAAAGATGAGGAATCTGTTACATGTCCTCTGACATACTGAAGTGAATCCACAAAGTTACAAAACTTACACTATATCTATTGATTAATCTATATCTATTGTGTGGAAAGAGAACGTCTCTGTTAAGTCTCAATATGTTAGAGAGTGGGATCGACTGACCTGAGACATCAAATTCCGCAGATCCATCATGACAGATCGCGCTACTTAGCTGCAAGAGCTGATGGTCTGACTAGAAGGTGGTGTCGTCTCGAACGTGCGGGTCGCAACGAAGTGGAAGTGGAACTCCTCCGAGATATTCTTGGTAAAATCCTTCTATAGGTTCAACAACTTCGGGGGGACCATCTGCTCCGTGGCCCCTGCGCTGAGAACCAAAGCACCCCTAAGGACTAGAACTTTCATGTGGTTGGTTACGAAGGATAAATCCTGCCCCCTGCAATATGAAACAAAGGAAGAATCCTAATATCACTGATCTATCGTGTGTCCTGTGTGGGGGGTACTGGGTGGACGTTAAAGACCTCTTCCTATACTGCCCCTTCATCAGTTGGATCTAGAAGCATATTAGACACCGCCTAGGCATACACGAAAAACACGGGAGCGTAATCTCCCTCTGGACAGTCTGGAGACAGAAGAGTATCAAGAGGTCCTGGAGGAGACTTTAGAACTTAATTGTCATTGC
This sequence comes from Chamaelirium japonicum, assembly GCA_947650365.1. Lineage (NCBI taxonomy): Eukaryota > Viridiplantae > Streptophyta > Magnoliopsida > Liliales > Melanthiaceae > Chamaelirium > Chamaelirium japonicum. The sequence continues at coordinate 68,005,501 of OX393554.1, forward strand.
GACATGCTGGATCATCTTGTTGGAGCATAACGTGATAATCTTCTCAAACTGGAGAAGCAATCCCACACAATTGGAGCATCTCTAGAGAGTTGGAGAGTAGCCCTCCAGGGGAGGAGGAGCGAACTCACGACGCTCTTTTAACTAACCCGTTTTGTTTCTCTCATTTCCCCTCCCCCGTTTTGTTTCTCTTTTCTTTCCCCCATTTTTTTTCTCTTTATAATCTGGTAGGGGTCTAGGCTGAACCCCCTCCTAGATCATTGAGGGATTTCTCAAAAAAAAGAAGAATAAGTTATAATGTGGTACTCGTATAATTCAGTTGAACACAAATTTAGTTAAATTTACCGATCCATGTAGTTGCATATCATTTCAATACGCAATCGATACGGGTTGGTACATAATGCACAACCTCTCTATTTTTGTCGTTGATTTTGTGGCACGTATTATGTTATGTAACAACTGTAAATCAAAGTGTTGGTTAATTTTGGGTCAAATGATTAGGAAAGGAGAGGGAGTTGGGGTAAACTTACTTATATGGTCACGGTCGGAGAAAATTGAACTTTTCAATATGATTCGAGGAGTTGGATTCGGATTGCTGGCACAAGATCATTAGCTATGATTATGGCCAATATTTTGGTATGAACATGCACACATAGCTTCTTCGTCCTTGTAACCACTTCTCAATTTTTATATTATGATTCGGCCTCGTCTGAAAGCAAAATATTTTGGTGGTTTCATGTTTAAGATTTAGGATTTGATGTTTCAGCCAAAAAATATTGATTAAAGATTACAAATTATAACACTAAAAATTTAAAATAAATCCAAATATTAAGTTACTAGAACCAAAACGCGATAATGCAATTTGTATTGGATAGAGAGAGTGGGAAACATTTTTCTAATCTTCATCAGTGCTAAATTATAATTAGTGAAGTATACAACCCACTACCTACCAAGTCATCTATAATATATAGTGAAGGGTTGCCTATGTGGCACCCTCCACCACTTACATAACTCCCCACATGGCTCTCTCCCCTCCCCCTCCTCCCCATCATCATCATGGTCAATGTTACCATTCTTTTTCCATTTTGGGTTCCTAAAATTACTCTTTAACTCTGTCAGGAATGATAAAAAAGCATCAAGCCGCCGACTTCTGCAAGTAGTCAGCAACGAAAAAGGCAGACATCGTAAACATGGAAAACATCTCACACGAGGTCTTGCACCAACACCAACACCATCTCCATCTCCATCTCCATCGCCATCAACACTTGGGTTTCTATTTCGACCAGTGCCACCATTTTCCCCAACGTCCCCATCTCCAGTGGTCCCCCTCCCACCGTCACCAGCCAAAAATGAACCTCCTTCCCCTGCTCCTCCAGAACACCAGCCTCGTCTTGATGCCACACAACCTTCAACTTCTGTGCTGGCTCCTTCAGTCTCAGAAGGTCCTTCGCCCTTGCCTGCATCATCGCACACAGCTTCCTGGGCAAAATACGTGTCTATTGGAGGCGGAGTTTCCTTTCTTATTGCCTTCGCCGCCATCTACACATTTTGCTGCCGGGCCGACAAGGTTATCACCGTCATGCCATGGTCAACGGGGTTAAGCGGGCAGTTGCAGAAAGCACTCGTTACAGGTCCATATTCCTTCTAATGATTCAGAAACCTCTGTAATTAGGCTTAACAAGCGATGCTTATGAGTTCGAATCGCAGGTGTGCCTTCGCTTAAACGATCAGAACTTGAGAGGGCTTGCGAAGATTTCAGCAATATCATTGAGGATACTCTATCGGATTGCATGCTGTACAAGGGGACACTGTCGACTGGGGTCGAAATAGCAGTAACTTCTAGTATGGTCACGGCGGCCAAAGATTGGTCGGAACAATCTGAAGCCCAATTCAGGAAGAAGGTAGATTGGTAATTTGCTTTTATTTCCTTCAGGTTTGTTTGTGATGCACAAAATCTCCAACTAGTCGATATTGGGTGATGGCCTCAGATCTCGATGTTGTCGAAAGTGAACCACAAGAATTTCATGAACCTCATCGGGTATTGCGAGGAGGAAGAGCCTTTCACCAGGATGATGGTGTTCGAGTATACTCCAAACGGGACACTTTTCGAGCATCTGCACAGTGAGTATCTGTTTTAATATTTTCCATTCCGGAAAGGAATTGTTTTGAAGGTCATCAGTTCTGTTGCTATTGTTTGAATGCTTATTTATGATTCTTGACGCAGTTAAAGAAGCCGAGCACTTGGACTGGGCTGCAAGGCTACGGATAGCCATGGGGATAGCGTACTGCCTTCAGCACATGCACCAGCTCGACCCTCCTGTGGTTCTCAAAGATCTACACTCGTCGTCTGTGTACCTGACCGACGATTATGCCGCCAAGATTTCGGATCTCGGCTTCTGCAGTGACGAGACCGAGCCGGAGCCAGAGCCGGCCAGTGAAAGCCCAGGCCTCTCGTCAGGTCCGGAGAGCATCGTGTACAAGTTCGGGATAATACTTCTGGAGATGATATCAGGACGGCGCCCATTCTCCAAGGACGATGGCCTGCTCGTGCTCTGGGCTTCGTGCTACCTGACGGGGCAGAGGCCCCTGGCTGACATGGTCGACTCGACACTCGAGTCGTTCCGCGAGGAGGATGTGGCCGCACTGTGCGAGGTGATACGGCCCTGCATCCACCCGGACCCGAGGGAGAGGCCGACGATGGCGGAGGTTGTTGCCAGGTTGAGACAGATCACGGGGATGCCGCCTGATGGTGCGACTCCGAAGCTATCCCCATTGTGGTGGGCCGAGCTCGAGATCATATCTACGGATGCTTTTGCTGGCTAGCGGATGGTCAAGAACTTCTCATCGCGACTATTATTCATCGATTCTTTTGTGTGGTTAGTTTTTTGGTTAGATTCGTTAATTTTTCTGCCAGAATTTTTTGAGAAACGGAACAGAAAACATTAATATTTTAATAAACGGAACAAAAGTTTAGTGATTGGAAAAAACGGAATAGTACGTCATTTGAGATAGCGTAAAAATAAAGCTGTAAATTTAAATACCGAAAGTGCCCTTACCTTACGCCATCTGAAATGATGTAAATCATTTGAAAACAGCCAAAATAGCTGTTAGTCTTCCGAAAGAGAACAGTAAAAATAGCCTTTAGTAGAGAAAGGTTATAAATAATTAGAAATATTGTTTTTACGCCGTCTCATTTGGTGTAAAACTATGGGCACTTTCAGTATTTTAATTTATCACTCCATTCTTATGCCATCTCAAATGGCGTAAATACTTTACGCCATTTGGGATGGCGTACTATTCTGTTTTTCTCAATTACTAAAATTTTGTTCCGTTTATTAAAATATTAATATTTTTTGTTCTGTTTCTCAAAAATTTCTGATTTTTTTTTCAGGATGGAAAGTAGAACAAAATGTACAGAAGAGGTAAAGGGGGGAGTGACTGCAGTTTTTTTCAATGTTCAGTTTGTTGTTGAGAGGGTTGAGACCCAGTCTGGAGAATGTGGATAGAATGCATACATATCACACTTTGAAATAATAAAGAGGTACACTTTTCAGGTTTTTTTTTTTGGGTGCCATGGTGAAAAGCCTTTTCAGAAGAAGCTTTTAAGTTCCAGTACCCACAAAGTTTTGGCTTGAGTTCAAATCCATCTCGAAAGAAATTTACATTAAACCTTTGTTGACATGTTCAATCTCTATCAAATGATGAAAATGTACTGTTCATTATCTCTATGTAGCAACTAAATTTATACTCTACTAATCTGAATTGATACTCCGGAATCTGCTACAGTGATTATGGTGTATCAATTCGGTTTCTACTTCCAAATCACTGTAGCTGCACTATAGCTATTACAGTGGTTTCACTGTACTAGTCGAATTGATACTTTGTTGTACAGAACTGATATTCCATCCGAGCTGCTACAGTGAAAATCACTGTAGCAATCGATTTTATATCTTCTGACATGAATTTATACTCCATTTGAGCTGCTACAGTGAAATCAATATAGTAACCAAATTTTTATTTAGGAATAATTAATGCTATAATGAAATCATTATAGTAGCTATCGTGAAAGCACTGTAGAAGCTAAAATGTTTAGGGTCTACTACTGGGTTTTCACTATACAATGCATGAAAAAAATAAACTGTAACACTTGTTTTTATTGTACAGCTGTTATAAGGCAAAATGGCTATTTAAAAAGAGAAATTTTATTCATACCCCAAAAATCTGTAATTAGCCCCCATCTCCCTATCGTTTCTCAATAACTTACTCAACAACTCTTTAATACCAACAATGCCCTTTTCTTTTGTACCTCATACCCCAAAGCCCTAACTCAGCATCTTTTGTACCCCCAATCCAACCCAAGGTTTATTTGAACTTCCTTAGCCCAAGTCCAATCCGTCGAGTTGATCAGGTTGTGCGGGGTGGGTTCAGGTTAATCCGCCCAAATTCGGGTTGGCCCGCCCAAGTTGTAGCCCTACCTGTGCCTTCAAGTACCAGCCAACGGCATGGGGTTTATTTAAGAGTGGGTGTATTCAAGAGTGCATATAATTGGGGTATATTTAAGAGGGTATGTGTTTGATTGGGGTATAATCAAGTTGGGGCGAGCCATTTAACTGGGGTGTATTGATGGTGGGGTGTAAGGGGGAAGGGTATTTTTGGGATAGGATCGGGGTATGAAAAAAAAAAAATGGGGTGAGTTCAAGTTTGTTTGAAATGGGGGCTAAGTACAGGTTTTTGGGGTATGAATAAAATTTTCCTTTAAAAAAAGGATTATTTTGATTTTGTCCCCCAAACTTTGCCTTGAATTAGACTTTACCCCTCATTTTTATTAATTAGACTTTACCCCCCAAAACTAACTGTTCCGTCAGCTCACCATCTAAAAGAAGGGTGAGCTGACGGAAAAGAAATACAGTTTTGGGGGATGAGCTGACGAAACAGTTAGTTTTGGGGGGTAAAGTCAATATGGGGGGTAAAGTCTAATTCAAGGCAAAATTTGGGTGGGCAAAGTCAAAATAACCCTTAAAAAAAGGGGAAATTTTATTCATACCCCATAAATCTGTAATTAGCCCCCATTTCCAACAAACTTAGATACACCACATTTTTTTTTTCATACTCCATTCCTATCCCAAAAATACCCTTCTCCCTTACACCCCACTTTCAATACACACCAGTTAAATGACCCGCCCCAACTTGATTATACCTCAATCAAACAAATACCCCCTTAAATATATCTCAATTATATGCACTCTTGAATACACCCCACTCTTAAATAAACCCCATACAGTTGGCTGGTACTTGAAGGCACAAGTAGGGCTGCAACTTGAGCGGACCAATCCGAACCCAATCGGAACCCAACCCGAATTTGGGCGGGCTAACCCGAGCCCAACCCGAATTATTTCTCCTCTACCATATTGAAGCCGGTCAACCCACCCCGCACAACCCGATCAACCCGGCCAACCCGACGGGTTGGGCTTGGGCTAAGGAAGTTCAAAGAGACCTTGGGCTGGGTTGGGATGGGTTGGGTTAGGGGTACAAAAGACCTTGAGTTAAGGCTTTGGGATTTGGGGTACAAAAGAAAAGGGCATTGTTGGTATTAAAAGATTGTTGAGTAAGATACTGAGAAACGGTAGGGAGCCGGGGGCTAATTACAGATTTTTGGGTACCAATAAAATGTCCCTAAAAAAAAGGGAGTGAGATGCTATACACAAAAGGTTGAGGGACTTATTAAACTGTAGGGTTAATTAGAGGGGCCTTAGACTAATAACCCTTTCGGTGTGCATGGACAACGAAACATGAAAGCAGTGAGAGAGACGATTAGCTTTTATCATCCGAAGCAACTCAGGCCCATGCATGGAAACACTAAGGAGGCCCCTGGCATAGGTAATAGCAGGTGCAGGATCCCTCGATACACAGCCCGCGGCCGTAGAATTGCTGGGCGCACTCCTGCTGGCACGTGCCGGGCTCGCACCCAGGGAGCTCGATCGTCTCATGGCACGTGGGCCCTTCCGCCGGGGGAGGCTCCCTGGCCGCCGTGGCAGCTGCACGAACAAGAGCAGAAGCAGAGGAGGAGATGGGCAATGGGTGCTGCTCGAGAAGAGTGAAAGGTTTGAGGCCAGTGCTTTAGAGATGACAAACGTACCTGAAGTGAGGAAGAGCAGGATGAAGAGGAAGGGCACCGTGAGGCCGGCGTTCATCTTTTCAAATGTGTGAGGTCTCATTCAGCACCAGGAGCTATTTATAGAGAATTACATGACTGGGTAGAGAGAGAGAGAGAGAGAGAGATGGGTTGCCTATTGTACATGGTTTCCTTCTAAGGTCGATATTCTGCATTATAGAGAATATATTTATTACTAATAATGTCCGTGCCTGTCAGCACGCACATTCGGCAAGTGCGTCCAAATTCGACTGGGACATCCACATTCGGTGAATACACCCACATTCGACACGACGTTCATATTTGGCAAGGACGACCGTATTCAATGGGGGCGCCCACGTTCGATGAAGGTTTTCAATCATCAATCGAAAAATGTTAAATCGGCATTGCGTTTAAGCTTCATACTTGACACGAGGAGTAATGTAGGAGGATAGCAAGGCCGGGATGCAAAGCACCAAGATGCAAAACAGTCAGAATGAGTAAAATCTGACCGTATTGATACGACCAGAATGGTCTGAATACCCAAGATCCATATATGCCTGTGTCTGTCGACACTGTAGTTGCTGCTTTCGGTGGAAAAACACACTCGTTTGCCTTCGATGACAAATCTATTGGGGAGGGGGGGATTTGTTGGCGGCACCGACAAATGTGTGTGCCAATGCCGACGTAGGCACCCCCAAGAGTATGTTTGCCGCCGAAGTCGGCGGAAGCGGCAACATTGAGCAGCCGCGCGAGGCCAGGGGAACCCATATTTCTGTTTGTTTATTAAATTTGAGAAAAAAAAACTATTGTTATCTTTCTTGAATAGATGATTGGGTTTTGAGAGGAGCTCAAAACAAAAATTGATCTGTTGCCGGCATTGTTCAATTAAGTTATAAAACAGAAACTGAAATACAAATATCAAAATAATTATTTGTAAATAAAATTATATTCATCTTCCAACGAAATTATAATTAGAAGTGACCAAGTTCATTTCCTATTAACAAGAAAACAAAATAAAAAAAAGAATCATATTCATCTTTCAAAATTAGGAAATGGTGTCCCTCCAATCACGACTAACCAATAACTTATCATATCCATCAGGACGGGACCACGTTAAACCCTAACTTCAACATTTCACATTATTGAGGAGCTATATGATCGATTTCTTTGTGTGAGACTCACACGTTAAGTGCAGCCACACACGTACGCACACACACACACACACACTCTCTCTCTCTCCCTCTCTCTTTACGTCCAGCCATTGTTGCGCAGTCCTAATCATTATCATCCAAATTGTGTGTGTGTGTGTGTGAGTGTGTGTGCGAGAGAGAGAGAGAGAGAGAGAGAGAGAGAGAGAGAGAGAGAGAGAGAGAGAGAGAGAGAGAGAGGTGAGGGGATGGAAGTTTGAGAGGACATGCATCTAAGACAATATCACGCTGTATTGGAGGGCTGTAATTATGAGGTGCATGATTTAAAAAAAGTGAATGCTTTATATCTTTAAATCTTTAATTCAATTTAAAAGGGTGAAATGCTTTCCATTTTCATCTTTAACTTGATCCAGAATGGTATTATGATTTAAATTGCAGTCGACTACTAAATTTGGGTCATCCATCGAACGATCTCAATCATTCTTTATCTCGGGGTATGTCTCTTTCTTTATCCCCCATTTGAATACGTGCTCCTTTATTATAAAGATAATGACGATTGAATTCTTTCAAGGGGGCATTAGCCTAAGACCCTTCTACCTACCTTGTAGTACGATAAACCAAGGCTCAAGATCATTTAGCCTAATGCCCCATGTGATTTTATTTTTTTTAAACATCCATTTTACCTCTTTAATTATAGTGCTATGTAGTCCCGGTCGCTACAAGATTTCTAATATTGACGAGTGCCGCTATAGGACTTCACCACTGCACTACAATGATTTCACGGTAGTAGTGATTTCAATTCGGTTGCTACAACAAAATTACTGTAGTAGCTAGAATGGTTTCACTGTAGCAACCAAATTGTTACTCTACTCCTGAATTGATACTTTAGATCACTATAGCATATCAAAAATTATGGAGTATCAATTCGAGTTAGCAGAGTATCAATTCGGTTGCTACAATGATTTCACTATAGCTGCTATAATGAAATCATTGATTGGAATCACTGCTACAATGAAATCACGGTAGGCTACAGTGAAATCACTATAGCATTCACCTTATATGAAATCACTATTGCATGTGGGGTGATGGAAGAGGCATTTTTGTCATTTGATTGGGATTGAAAAAAGTCAACAAAGATTTAACATAAATTTGTTTTTCCAGGGGTGGTTTGATCTTAAATGAAAAAGTTATCAGAACCAATGTTGTCAGAACCGAACTGGAGGCTGAACCGGTTAAAGCACCAGTCCGGTTCGACCGGCCGGTCCGATCTAGTTCACCGGCCTGGCCGATTTTAAAGTTTAAACTATTTAATTAAGTTGAGAAAATTGTAATTAATATAATAAATAGAGAAAAATATAAAAAATAGAAGTAATTAAAAATATTGATTTTCACTTAGAGTTAGACTCTCGACATACTATATAACTATATATTATATTGTTAGGATTTAGTATTTACTAATAGTCTAATAGTAGTAGTACATTACTACATTGGTCATTTCAGCAATTTAACTACTATAGAGAAGTTCATCAACAAGAGAAGGATTAACCAAAATTATTGAAAGTGAAACATCTATTTTTGAAGCCAAATAAACTTATCCCACGTCATTAAAAAATTAACCAAAATTAACAAAAAACTAATAGGTCCCACTAGCTTCTTTGTAACATGCGCCCATGAAGGATTAATTTTTTTATTAGCTTTTGATGATGCAGATTCAGACATGCTTGAGACTTGAGAGGAGGAGGCACCTTACATATACAAGTCAAACAAAAGTAAGTAAATAGTTACAATATATAATTAATGCATGCCATAACTTTAAAGTTTATAAAAATATTAAATATCCTTCTAATGACTAATATATCCATTATACCTTGTTTCTTGTATTTTGTTGAACAGAACTAGAAGTGGAGAGTGTGGGTGCAAATTTTGGCAGTGAGGTCTACAAACCGCAAGACCCACCGGCCCTGCCTGGGGGGCCCACAGAGACTTCCTCAGGACCCACCGGCCCTGCCTGGGAGGCCCACAGAGACTTCCTCAGGACCCACCGGCCCTGCCTGGTGGGCCCACAGAGACTTCCGCGGGACCCACCGGCCCTGCCTGGGGGGCCCACAGAGACTTCCTCAGGACCCACCGGCCCTGCCTGGTGGGCCCACAGAGACTTCCGCAGGACCCACCGGCCCTGCCTGGTGGGCCCACAGAGACTTCCGCGGGACCCATTGGCCCTGCCTGGTGGGCCCACAGAGACTTCCGCGGGACCCACCGGCCCTGCCTGGTGGGCCCACAGAGACTTCCGCGGGATCCACCGGCCCTGTCTGGAAGATCCCCAGAGGAGACGGCGGGACCCACCAGCCCTGCCTATGGAATCCCCCGGAAACGGCAGCAGAAACCGCCATTTGCCCCAGATTCCATCCCAGAAAATCCTATAAATAGCAGAGCTTTCAGAAGTAAAAGGATCGAAATTTTGAAATCCAGTTCCAGAGCCCAGCTCAAAATCCAAAAGAGAAGATCAGTGCCATCATCTGATATCTAACTCCAGAAATCAGAACTCTGAAGTTTCCAGCTCTCATATTTCAACTCTCCTTGATCTTCTTCTTGTCACTGAAGAGATTAGAGAGACTTCAGTGACACTCGGCCTGTCGAGGTCACTTCGAGCAAAGTGATAGTGAATTCGGGTTGCTCCCTATCGCACGGAGACGTAGGCTTCGACTGAACTCCGAGATCACCTCCCGTGTTAATCCTCTCTGATTGCATCTCTCCTTGTTTGCATACCCTTAGAGCTAACTCAAAGTCACTAAGGCACCAGCCTTTGAACATATCTTCTAACCAACAGATCGACCAACAATCTCCTACTCGACTTCAATTGACTGGTGCGGTGAAGTCTTCAGATCGGCACGAAGATTTTTCCCCCACAGTGATCGGTCATTTCTACTGGATCGGGCAAAAAACTTGGTTTTTTACCCGATCGCTTCACTCTCGATCGGTTGAACTTAACCAATCGGTTAGCTTTGACCGATCGGTCAAGTTCGACCGATCGGTCGAATTTCAACCGGATTGGTCAAAAAACTGTGTTTTTTGACCGATCACTTCAAACTCGACCGGTTGAACTTAACCGATCGGTCAACTTTGACCGATCAGTCAGAAATTGACCGATCAGTCCTTCGGTGTCGATACTCAATGAACTTCTTTGCTCTCATGGCAGGGGGTCGTTAGTTATGCACCAAGAATCCAAGCCAACCAGGGTGGCCTCTAGCTAACTTGGAGGGGGTAACTATGGGTGCAAATTTTGGCAGTGAGGTCTATAAACCGCAAGACCCACCGGCCCTGCCTGGTGGGCCCACAGAGATTTCCTCGGGACCCACCGGCCCTGCCTGGGGGGACCCACAAAGACTTCGTCAGGACCCACCGGCCCTGCCTGGGGGGCCCACAGAGACTTCCTCAGGACCCACCGGCCCTGCCTGGTGGGCCCACAGAGACTTCCGCGGGACCCACCGGCCCTGCCTGGGGGGCCCACAGAGACTTCCTCAGGACCCACCGGCCCTGCCTGGGGGGCCCACAGAGACTTCCTCAGGACCCACCGGCCCTGCCTGGTGGGCCCACAGACACTTCCGCGGGACCCACTGGCCCTGCCTGGTGGGCCCACAGAGCCTTCCGCGGGACCCACAGGCCCTGCCTGGTGGGCCCACAGAGACTTCCGCGGGATCCACCGGCCCTGTCTGGAAGATCCCCAGAGGAGACGGCGGGACCCACCAGCCCTGCCTGTGAAATCCCCCGGAAACGGTAGCAGAAATCGCCATTTTCTCCAGATTCCATCCCAGGAAATCCTATAAATAGCAGAGCTTTCAGAAGTAAAAGGATCGAAATTTTGAAATCCAGTTCCAGAGCCCAGCTCAAAATCCAGAAGAGAAGATCAGTGCCATCATCTGATATCTAACTCCAGAAATTAGAGCTCTGAAGTTTCCAGCTCTCATCTTTCAACTCTCCTTGATCTTCTTCTTGTCACTGAAGAGATCAGAGAGACTTCAGTGACACTCGGCCTGTCGAGGTCACTTCGAGCAAAGTGATAGTGAATTCGGGTTGCTCCCTATCGCACAGAGACGTAGGCTTCGACTGAACTCCGAGATCACCTCCCGTGTTAATCCTCTCTGATTGCATCTCTCCTTGTTTGTATACCCTTAGAGCTAACTCAAAGTCACTAAGGCACCAGCCTTCGAGCATATCTTCTAACCAACAGATCGATCAACGATCTCCTACTCGACTTCAATTGATTGGTGCGGTGAAGTCTTCGGATCGGCACGAAGATTTTCCCCCACAGAGAGGACTAAAGATTACAATTTGCAATCCTACAGCACAACTTGAAAAAAAATAAAGAACTAAGCAATGCATGGATTACAACTTTGTTTCTTTGCAATATTGCAATCAACTCCACAAATTTTTTTTAAATCGTGACTAAGCATTCAAAAAGAAAAACAGAAAGAGTGTTCCTTTCCCTTGGAGAGAGAGAGAGAGAGAGAGAGAGAGAGAGAGAGAGAGAGAGAGAGAGAGAGAGAGAGAGAGAGAGAGAGAGAGAGAGAGAGAGAGAGAGAGAGAGAGAGAGAGAGAGAGAGAGAGAGAGCATTGTTTCCAACTACTATCGCACCAAGAAAAAAGACATGGGGTTTGAAACTTTATATTGCACACAAAAAAAAACCCCAGAGAAACCAGAGATAGAGAGAGGTCCCTGTCAGGCAAGTTGAAAGAAAAAAGAGATGAGAGATAGAGAGAATCCTGTCAGTCTAAGCCACAGTCAACTCCCCCCCCCCCCCAAAAAAAAAAAAAAAAGAAAAAAAAAAAAGAGAGAGGAAGAATCCAGTCGGCCCAAGCAGCCCAACACACACACACACACACACACACACACACACACACACACACACACACACAGAGAGAGAGAGAGAGAGAGAGAGAGAGAGAGAGAGAGAGAGAGAGAGAACTTAGTGAATGAAGCTGTTAGGGGAGGAGTCTTTACTTGCAGTCTCTCGGCAATCGGCAGTCGCTTAGCAAGGAGGAAGGCAATCGCTAGGTGGGGGGGGGGGGTGTTCGTCAGTTGGTAGTCGCTCGGCAATCGGTAAGGAGGAAGGCACTCTCGCAGTCGCTCGGTAGTGGCGGCCCTCGTAGGAGAAGGTGAAGCGTAAGCCGCGCCGCTGAAAAAAAAAAAACACGAACTGCAGCTCTGATTTTAGGGTTTTTTCTAAACTTATATATATTTCTCGAACCACCGGTTCAGTCAAATAGCAGGGTATCCCGGTTTATTCCTAAATCCGCCCGGCCCGACGGTTCAATACCGGTTCGTTTTCCAGCAGCGGTTCGAATCACTTCCAGGCCGGTTAGCGCACCAGTTTGCTGATTCCCGGTCCGACCGGCCGGTCCTGTCCGTCTTTAATAACATTGATCGGGACTGAAGCTTAAAAGCACCCCTCAAAAGGGTTTTTCACAAAGGTCCCATTCTTTCAAAATAAGTATGAGGTTATGTATTTGATAATGCTGGTGTATATATTATCCGAAAATCTCTTGCGGATATTGGAATGATAGGACTAATGCAGAGAAACCATATACATGATACATACGGTCAGCTTCCTAGTTGTCTTGCTCTTGTTGCTTCCACTTGATTAGGGATGGCAACGGGTCGGGTTTTGGACGGATTGGCCCTATCCTGAACCCATCCCGTTATATTTTATCCCGTTCCATATTCGTCCGAAACCCACGTCGGATTTGAAGATAATTTGAAATCCGTCCCAATTAGTACTGGGAAGACCCGTGCCTGCCCCGTCTCGTTTATGTTGTAGCTCGTGTGTCCTTAGCGTGGAATTTCTATATTAATATTAATAAAGATGACTTTGGTTATTGCTTTAATTAGAATACTACTTTGGTGTATGATAATACTCACATAATAAAATGACTCTAGGGAACACAGTAGGCCACTGAGGCGCATGCAGGATCCATGCTTGGGAGATCCAGTGGACCAGTTCTGTGTAGACCTAGAACTAGTTCACAGCTTAGGTGATGCCGGTCGCTTCACCGAGAATAAGCTGTTGGCAGGTAGAGGATGTGGTGAAGTCTCCACCACGGGAACATGGGATTCCCATTCACCTGACCAAGCACGATGATCGTGTTTAACAGGAACCAAGATGGTGCACAGTTCAGTGATTCAGACACTGGTGCAGAAACCGTCTTACTACTATAGATAATCCGTCCTTAACCCTGAGGGACCATGTACACTGGGCCAACCAGTTGTGTGGTGCTTTAATGCGCCAACGTGTGCGGACCTTTCATAGTCCAATACCATGGTACGTTGGGTTACCCGGCTGGCGCTTGAGTGACATGTAATCCCTACAGGTTATCCGACATCCAGTGTTAGATGTGTACGTTTTGATGAGTCAATCTGTCCACACAATTAACTCAGGCCTGGTGGTTGTCAGTATGACTGACGATGTTCCGGATGCTAGGCATAGCACCGGAAGGTGTGTGGTATTATAGATGACAAGTCATCAAACCCTAGTCAGATGATCGATCGGGATCTGACGGTGCTCCCCACCGCCCGAGTCGTATCATGGCACCAGTAATAGGAGGGACTGAGGATTATCGGAGTATAGTAGAGAACAGGGTTACGAGGGAGTAACATAAGTTTAGGATCACTAGAGTTCAACTCGCGTCGCACTCTGGGTGGCTACGCGGGTTAATCGGATTAGGACTGATTAACGGAACTTTCGGTGTGTCACCGGAATAGTTAATCAGGGATCCGGTTGGAGCTAGAGATCCTGAACCCTGAAGGTTCCACCCTGTCGTTGCGTATAGGAATTGTTCCCCGATCTAGTTGGATACGTTGGATGCGAAGTAGCGCGATGGAGCGAAGCCCGGAGCCAAAGAACCTAATTCACATGTGTTACGGGTCATAGGGGTATTTTGGTAAATACTAAAATATAGCTCAGAACACATTGAATATAGATCTTAGAATGAGCAGAATAATTCCAGGAGTTCATAGGCGCTGACGGAACTCGATTCCAAGTAGCGCACCTCACTCAGTCTCTCTTTCAGTTTTTCGCTTTTCGTGAAGGGCGTTTTCGTCCAGGCTTCACGATAGACACCCGGAATCCCTAAAAACCACCCCCCCTTATCCCTATCCACCTAGGGGCCGGCCCAAGCCTCCTTGGAGCTTTGGGAGACCGGCCCTATAAAGGAAATAGGGAGTGGGAGGGCCGGCCCTAGTGCTTCTCTCCTTAGGAAATCCGAACCTCCCCTTTAAGCTCCTCCTTTGTGGTTTCGGCCAACGAAAAGAGAGGAAGAAGAAGGGAGAAGGAAGAGGAAGGAAGGAGAAGGAAGAAAGGAGAAAGAGGAGGAGAAAATCTTGTGGCTCGCCATCGTCTTCGCAACGGATTCCTCCGTCGGCTCGAAATCCTTGCACTCAGAGATGGGATTTCGAGGATTCTTCAATTCGCAAAGGACAAGGTGCTATCCGAAAGTTTCCCTTGCGATTCAAGTGCGGTTCTTCATCGTTCCGTCATCTTCGGATCATAGATCCATAAGGTATGATGAATCTAAACACCTAAGTAGATGCATTCATGTCTTCCGTAGATCGTAGTATGCCTCTAGGGTGTCCGCACATATACTAAGATCGTAGATTTGCATGTAGATTGTTTTATAGCAAAATTGTAATGAAACATATACCGTATGATCTTTGGATCTTTCTTTTTCTTCCGCTGCGACTCTGATTAGCAGATCCAATTCCACAGTTTATACTTTGTAGGTCGGCTCGGCTTCACAAAAGAACCTATACGAATTCATCAATAATCGAAGAATGATTTAGAATTCTATAAGCATTATGACTATGCATTCTCTAGAAAAAAACCACTCAATAAATAATTATTTGTGAATAATTAAATAATCATTTACAATTCAAAAAATAAATGCTTTACAAATTTAATACTGCAAACTCGTGCGGAGTTATTCATATAAGTTATATAGCCGGCTCAGGTCGGGGTGGGTTGGAGTAAATCCGAACCCGACCCGAACCCGATCAGGTTTTAAATTTAAATCTCAAACCTGTTCCAAATCCGTTTTTGAGCATTCCAAACCAGTCCCATTGGGTCGGGTCGGGTAACCCGGTATACCCGGTTAATTGCCACCCCTGCACTTGACAGCCTAGAGAGAAAAGAGAAAAGAAGAGAGAGAGAGAGAGAGAGAGAGAGAGAGAGAGAGAGAGAGAGAGAGAGAGAGAGAGAGAAGAAAAAGGAAAAATATGTGAAAAATGTGCATTGGCCATGTATTTCTGGGAAACCTTTTGATGTGATTAAATAGGACGGTCTATTCTTTTATTTATCAGGTTCTCGTTTTCGAAAGAGTTCACATCAGATGTTCCTCGGATGATCTTTTCAAGACACCATTCCGCTGAAGGTTGTTCAACCACCACCTTACAACTAGAAGCTTCCCTTCTAGTTAAGGCAAAATCCATTGACCATGAATGTAACTATATAACAAGGGACGTTGGTTTTGTGCTGACTAGATAAAACGGAACTAAAAAGCTGACCGGGACAAACTGACTGGACAAAAATGAACAGAATAGATCTAACCATTCGTTCAAAAATCAACGCACAATCTCTATTTCCTTGTCAACCAACTCCCTCCCCTTGGTTTCAAATCCCAACCCATTTAATTTGCACTAAACCCCTAAAACCCCGGTCCATTTAAACTGCACTAAACCTGACCGTTCATCTCGTGATTGTTGTTCGCATCAATGGCTATAAACCCGCTTGCTGAAATTTCAGCCGCCCCAAACCATCAAGTCGATCTTCGAGGAATCCGTTCGAACAGAGACAACTGTGATTGATCGATTTATAGGGGGAGGGGGAATTGGTTACGTTGAAGGCGCCCGCTTCGTGCCAATCGTCACGGGCGAGGAAATGGATGTCTCTATGAATGCTGGTGTTGTCGTTGAAAGTGTTTTGTTACCGAATGCGTTCAGGTGTGTTGCCGTCGAAGGCGGCCCGCTGCAAAACCGATAGGTGTGTTATCGTTGAAGGCGGCCCGCTGCAGTGCCGACAGACACGAGCATGCACTAGTTACTTGTACATGCGATAGCAACATAATTATTTTTTTTTAATGATAAATCATTATACACCGACAAAGAACATGGAAATTTTTTTTCTCATACATTTTGTGGGGCCCTAACTGGGCCCAAAAGGCACCACACCAATATTCAGCTACACAACCACTGGAGAAAGGCTCACCTGGCCCACTAGAAGCTACTACACCACAAGCGGGAGTGGCACATAGAGTGAAGAAAAGGCCACCTGGGCTCAAGGAGTCGTCGCACAAGCAAGCAGGAGCAATACCACTAACAACTCGCCAAAGCAGTGATGGTATGGAAAAAATTTCGGGGAATGGTTGTTAGGTCCCATACAACATACCGATTTGATTAATAGGACAATTTTATTTATTTGTTTATAGTAATTTCATCAAATCAAGATTGATGAAAAGTTGACCATTTTCCATATTTTCAACACTACAACGGTCCATTTGAAACATGTTATGATGACATGATTTCTAAAAAGGGCAAATGTACCTTTGTGTCCATTCGCCCTCAACTTGCTGGAACACCTCCGGTCCCACCTTGGGCCCTTCACACCTCACCTCTTCCTTTGCTTCTTTCACTCACCGGAACCTACTCCAACACATCCCACTCACAAGAACTCCCTCAACCCGTTACACCTTGCTCCTTCATTTTCTTCTCTCTTGTCACTCGCCGGAACCCCCTTTAACTCCTCCTCCCACTTGTCGGAACCCTTTCTGCCCCACATACGTCCCTCACACATTCTCTTCTTTTCTTCTCCCACATCACTCGCTGGAACCCCCTCAAACTCCTCCTCCCACTCGTCAGAATCCCCTCCACCCCCACCTAAACCCTCATCGTGGTTGCTACAGTGAAATCACTGTAGCATTGAGTACCATTTGGCATATTTGAGTACCATTGGAAATCACTATAGCAACCACGGTGAACATTGTAGCTACTGCAGTGAAACCACTATAGGCTATTGTGATTTAACATGATACTCAAGTATACAAAATGGTACTCAGAAAATTAAGTATCATTTCAAAATGGTACTCAAAAAATTGAGTATCATTTTATTTATCTGATTATCATTTTAAATCACTGTAGCAATATATGGAAATTATCATACGTAATTGCTATAATGATTTGAAATGATACTCAAATATATCAAATTATATCATACGTAGTTGCTATAATCATTTTAAATCACTGCAGTTGCCACAACGAAAATCACTGTAGCAGCTACAGTGATTTCACTATAGTAGCTACAGTGAAATCACTGTAACGACTATAGTGATTCCGCTATTGGTGTCAAAACTGTGAGGAAGCGACATCTTTGGTTAATAGAATGATAATTTGATAAATACGACAACGGTCCATGATCATATGTCTTTATGCCAGCTACTATACTTAATGCAATTGGATCTTTTAATTTATATTTATAACTGCATAATCTTTTGCTAGGACCTACACTTAACGGATTGTTGTCACGGGGACCTATCACTAAGCCCCCCCAAAAAAGTCTAATTTTGCTTTAGAAGAAAAAAGTTTTAATCGTGTGCATGCCTTTATACTTCCAATAATTAGCTCCATGAAGAATATCGACTAAAGGAAAACTCAATTTTTTTGAGGGAGTTGACGAAACATCCGTTTTAGGCGATGCGTTTAAGCAATGCTCCTGACAATAAGTTGGTTTGAACTCTAGCCCTTTAGAACAGATCTGGTCTAATAATTAGTTCTACGAAAGAACACCGACGAGAGGAAAACTCAATTTTTTTTTTAATAGCAGGTTTGGATTGATCAAACTACAACTGCACTCGAGTTAGCCTCATCCAGGGCCAGGTGGCTAAGAGCCTCTCTAACAGGCTCCTTTTGCTTTCATCCTTCAAAATTGTAGGGAAAGAAAGTGGTACCAGGTGGAAAAGGCTCTTTTAGCCTGAGTGGGTTGTCTCTACTCCTCTCCATAGGGCTGGGGAGAGGAGTAGAGAAAGAATAGACAGTGAGCCCCCAGATTTGAATAAAACAAACTACCTTATTTCTTTTAATTTCCGAAACAACCCCCACCAAGTATTGCTTTGTGAACCCCCGATTTGGTCTTTTCATAAGAAATATGGAGAGATTTGAGGAACCCGTTGGAGTGCTCTTCAATTTCCATTCCATATTTTGCTTATGTGGCATCTAGGAGCCCTAAGAATATGGAAGGAATCTGGGAGCCCGTTGGCCATGCTCTAAGATCTAAGTTGGAATCTATGGGCTACACATTGGAAACTTAACATTGGTTCGGGCCATCTCAAACGGGCTCCCTTCATGGGCCCATCACTGGCTGGGCCCAGCAAAGGTCAGTGTATGTGTATCTTCTCCGCAAGGAATTTGAAGCTTCGGCAAAACCCTAACCGCAGTCTCTCTCTCTCTCTCTCTCATGGCGACACCCGAAGCGGAAGATCAAAACCCTACAGTTGAAGAAGACAATGAAGAACAACCGGAAGAAAACGGAAATGGAGGCAGCGGCGAAGAAGAGGAAGAAGAGGAGGAAGAGGAGGAAGAGGAAGGAGAGGGCGGCGAAGGGGATCCGTCCCCCGAGGTGGAGAAGATGAACAACCTGGTCCGCCGCATGTCCCGTGGGCCCGTGAGGATTCGAGTCCACGACGTCGTGATTAAGGGGAACACTAAGACGAAGGACTCCCTGATCGAGGCCGAGGTGCTCGAGGCCTTTCGGTCGGCGTCCTCTATGCTGGAGCTTATGTACGCCGCCAGCATCGCCAAAGCGAGGCTCCAGAGACTGGACATCTTCGATTCGGCCACCATCGTCCTCGATGCAGGCCCCCCTGAGCTCCCCGGCACTGCCAATGTCGTCATCGAGGTCAAGGAGGGCAAGGCCCTCACCGGCGATATCGGAATCTACTCCAGACCGGAGGTAAGATTTCCGTCTCAATTTCTTTGCTCATAAATAGCTGACCTAGTGATTTCTCATTCGTTTTGTTTGATTTAATGAAATGCCTTCTTTCATTTATAGTATGAATTATGTTTCTAATTCGGGTTCTCGTATTAATTAAGATGGGAAATCGCATTGGTGCTTCAAAAAGTATCAATCGGGTCCGTGAAGTTTGTTTATGCCCTTTCTCAGTTCTGTTGCATATATCTTAAATTGCTTTTGAGTTTCCATAATATACCATTTTTTGTAAGTGGTTATGTGCATTGTGTATTAGAGCGATTAGAAAATTTGAGAGGGTATATTCTTTTCATTTCCACTCACTTAAGGAAATGAAAATGATTTCTATAATATATATGTTTAAAAATTATTTTAATTTGAGAGGGTATATTTTTTTAAATTTTTTTAATTATTATTTTGATATTATATAATATATATGTTTAAAAATTAATATAAGTTCAAGATTATCCCAAACCATTATTTTAAAGAACAAGTATATAACCATAATTCAAGATTGAGTGATTAACAAGAACAAAAGCAAACATGGTCCGCCTGGCCCGCCACAACCCGCCTATCTTGTCTGGTCAGCCTCAGCCCGCTTGATCCTGCCTAGACCATCTAGGCGGCCGTCTTGCCCTGCCTAGTTTTGCCTGGGAGGTTAGCCGCTTTCCTGGAGATCCTAGGGCCTAGGCGAGGTGGTGGGGGCCTCCTAGGCGCCGCCTGGGCCGCTTTTTAGAACATTGAAATTAAGTGAGTTATAGAAAAGGAAATCTATTTTATTAGTTCATTTCCACCTGACTTAAGGAAATGAGTTTCCGTCCAAATTTGAGAGGAAATGAAGTAAGCCGATTGAGAGGAAATGAAGTCCGCATGTGGATTCATTTCCATCGACTTAAAACGGAAAGAATAATAGAAATGGATATAAAGTTAGCAGGTGGATCCATTTCCACCCTCATTTCCGCCAAAAAGAACTAGGGCTGCAACTCGGTCGAGTTGGGTCGGGTTGGGGGTTAACCCAAGCCCAGCCCAAGTATTAGAACCCTCAACCCTAACCCAACCCAACCCAACCTCCAACTCGAGATACCCAGCCCAAGCCCAACCCAAGGAAAACTTTCCACGCTTGGGTTGGGCTCGGATTAGCCCAAGTTGGTAGGACGGGTTGGGTTGTGCAGCGTCGGGTATACATATTCCCACTCATTGTTTAAAATCTTGGTCTTTGAAGATCAAAAATTGAAAAGAACTTACTTGCTAACACTAATATACAACTATTTTTGCATTTCTATCAATGCAATTTACTAGATCATCCAATAGTGCATTTATTGGATAGGCAAGAAGCAAAAAAATGATATGAGATTGGGTGAAATGGATGGCTGTGATAGTGACCCCTCAACATATGAGTACTCGGGATGCCTGTGATTGTTACCTATATATCGCCGACTCACAAACATACATGAGTACTCGAGTTCGGGTTGGGTCGGGTTGCCCGACCCCTCAACCCGAGCCTGACCCGAATTCAACTCGGGTTATATTTTTTCAACTCTAACCCAACGCAATCTTCAAATACATCAACCCAAATCCACCCAAAACTTGGGTTGGGCTCGGGTTTGTTCGGGTCCAACCCGCCCAAGGTGCAGCCCTAAAAAGAACGCACCCTTATAGATGATTGCTTGGAAAAAGTATTAATTGTCCGAGTGGTAAAATGATCGAATGAAACATATAACTGGAGTGGAGATGATAGTACTGCTAGGTTGACAGTTCTACCAATCTCTTTGGTGAGCTACTACTTGAGCTTAATGTGATTCTTTGTGATGATTTATGCTAATGTTGTAAAGTTGTGCGAGGTACTGAAGGGGCTTAAGAGTTGTTCCAATTTTGCTCGTTTCTGAAGATTTATGGAAGTTAGGAGGGAGATGCGTGTTCAGTAGATATTTTGATTCATATATTTGAAGATAGTATGCGTGGTTCTTTATCATTAAATAACTAACATTAACATGAACATGCCTATTGCCATCAACTTGTAGTCGGCATCATGGATCTTATTGTGCCATTGTACCTTGTCCAAGGACGAGTCATCTAAAAGGGGAAATATCTTTTGATTCTTGTTTTAATCCTACTGAAGAAACCTTTTTTTTTCTTCATTGTTGCCTTTTACTTCTATAATAGCCGAAGCTGCCGAACCATTTTGTGTGGCAATTTTTTTGTTTCTCCATTCTCTATTTCCAATCAACCTTCTAAAAGTGTTATCGTAATACTTTTGGAAGGTTGATTGAAAATAGGGAAGTGTATTCCAAGTTTCCAACATCAATGACAACATTTTGAGCTAGTTGCATACATGGCTATGGTGTGTCTGCCACGTTATTGCTAATTTAATGCGGAGAGAAGCCCCCTCAAGCGCTTTATCTCTTGTTCTTTTGTCTTTCCCTTTTTCCCTCTCCCCTTTCACATTCACTTTATCTTTCTTCGACTCTCCCTTTTTTCAATGGGCCCTCTCCAATCTCCATGCCTCTCTCGCTTCCAGACTAGTCGTCTTCCAATATCCCATTTTTCAATCTCCAATTTCCCCTTTTCCAATCACCATCTTTCTCAATGATCATCTCTCACCCCTCTCCCATTGCCATTTCTCTCTGGTGGAACATCAAGCACCTCCCATCGTCT
Source organism: Chamaelirium japonicum (assembly GCA_947650365.1). NCBI lineage: Eukaryota > Viridiplantae > Streptophyta > Magnoliopsida > Liliales > Melanthiaceae > Chamaelirium > Chamaelirium japonicum. The sequence goes on from OX393554.1 coordinate 68,027,439, forward strand.
AAAAAAACAGGGTTTTGCTCTTGTTCTCCTCCACTCCTTCTTTCCAGTATTCTCTTCCATTTTTTAAGCTTTAGCGAGGCATCATGATGGGACCGACGTTTGGGATCCTGAAAGTGGGGATTTCTGGTGGATCAGAGATCCAAATTCCTTCTCTCGTCTGTGCCGGATAAATGTATCTTCGGTGGGGTAGATCTTACAACTGATTTCCACTTGTGAGAAAAGATTCATAAGTGAGGTAATTTTTTCTTTAGTTTATGGGGAGATATCTTCATATGTCATATGTTGTGTTTCTTGAAAATTATGGAACAATAAATGGATAATATTTCACATCAGTGTTATTAAAGACGTGCCTAGGCGCGCGCCTAGGCTCAGACTCAACTAAGCTCACCCCCTGCGCCTCAAAAAGCACAAGGCGATGCTCTGTTAGAAAGGTGCGCGCCTAGATCTAAGGCGCGCGCCTAGGCTCCAGGCGCAAAAAGGCACGCCTAGTTGAACCATGTGCAATTATGTACTTGCACTTGATATTTTTTGCAATATGATTAAGTTATTAAGTAAATTTGATCAGTGTTGTTAAGGCGGGGAGGCGTGCTTGTGGCACAAGGTGTCGCTGGAGCCTGAGGTGCAAGGCGCAAATAAGGCACATGCCTTAGTGTGTAAGATGCAAAAAAAAAAAAATCTTTTAAAAATTAATGATAATTGTAAAAAAATCTAAAATTCATAAAAAAAATTATATTTCATGAAAACAAAAGAAATATAACCACTATTCCATTAAATCAACACAATAAAGGCATACAATACTTATAACTCATAACTAGTGGCCATCAAATGAACAATTTGAGTGAGAATAATAATTCACAAGTTATTATGCAACATGCCAATATCATATTCATAAGCTAAATGCATACAATACTCATAAGTGATAACTGATAAATGAGAACTCATAAACAATGTTGAGTAACAAAACAAAAGAGTCAGGCTCTTTTATTCAAACCGAAAAGAATCAAAATAAAAAAACCAAAACTAAAAAAAAAAAACGAAAAACAAATAGGTAAAAACCCGAAATAAACCAAAATCGCAAAAAAAAAAACAAACCAAAACTTAAAGACCATAATCTAAAATGCATCAAGGCGCGCGCCTTAGCCGCCCAGCGCCTTGCGCTAAAGGCACCTAAGGCACATGCCTTGCTGCACGAGCCTTGCCAGAATGCGCCTGAGGCACATACTTGCACCTCGCCTCGAGGAGACAATACTGGATTTGATTCATGATTGCAATAGTCTGAATATTGGCACATTGATTGAATATTATTTACATTCAAAATTATTTGTTATAGTTCTTAGGTAGGACCATATGAGCAATTGTGGGTTGGATTTGATGACTTATCTTATTTCAACAATTACAAGATTCAATAAGTTTCCTTCTCTTTTTTGATTTGCATATTTCATACTAATTTAGAAGCATGTACACAAGCACACGGATGAAATAACATATTCAATTATCCACTATTTATTTTTTGTTTGCTATAATATCACATTTGATATCTTATAACTGGTTATTGAATTTGAACTATACATATTTGAAGATTTAACATATTTTAAATAACTTATTTAGAGTCGTAATTCAAACCTACAAGGCTTCAACATTTGTGTTGTTGCAACAACGATCTATCCAATTTATCTATTGTGTTAAGATTCATTCTTATATATATATAAATACAAATAGGGAAAACAAAAAATCTTGATCAATGTTTAATTAATGGGATTCTCCGAGATTTCATTGCTCTTCAAATGCTATATGAGGATTTCAGGCGCGGGACATGCTCAACAACGAGCAAGCCATCTCCATTGTTATGTCAACAAGAAACAAAGAGGACAGATCAAAAGAAATAGTGAAAGAGGTAGTTTGTGCATGCATGAAAACACAATTTTTTGCTTGTCGAAGATTGATGTTTGCTCCGCTGCTTGCCTCTTCTTGCAAGACAGGACGAAGGACCTAGTGCTAACAAGGATCAAGAATGGTTTAAGACTTATGTAATCTTTGTTTCTAGACTTCTAGTGCAACATCTTGTGTAGAATGGATGGATATGCTTATGTATTTCTACCTAATTTCACTTTGCGATGTGAGGAGTGAGGACTAAACAAAAATTCTATTTTTTATACATGTGTTTATTTCACCTTGCAACAATCAATTGCCTTCCAATACTGGCCAATGGACAACCACACCAATCATATCTCTTATTCCACAGAACAGTGTCCAACATCTATAGCCAGAGAGTTCCATCAATTTCATTGTCATCCCTAACTGATATGATGCCTGGGTCACCTTCAGTGTTTGGCTTGCATACCTTGCCCAACTTACCTATCCAGAAATTTTTTCGAGGTCTGGACCTGTACATTAAGAATCCTGAAGAGACTGGTCAATGTGGTCAATTATCGAAGATCGAGGAGAGAAAGGGCCTGCCAATAGATGTGGAAGAGTCTTTGAATTGTATTTCAAGGTTAGTTGTTTTTATCTCCTGTTATACTAATTTGAGTAGCTTGCCTATGTTAATGAACCAATGAACTTTCAAATAGCACTTAAATTCCTAAAGCAACAAATTAATAATTTAATAGAATTTGCGTCACAAAGAGCATTTAACTAGCAAAATAAATAACTAACAAAAATTACATCGATAATTGGAACAAGTCATTGGCATAGTGGCGTATTAAAAAGATTTCAATCAAGGTTCCAAATCTCGATTTCCTTCCCCTTTTGCTCTTCCTCCTTCCCCCAGGATGCTACCCCACTCAAACCAACACTCTTTACTCCTCTGGAGACATGTTTAACTTGTAGCTTAGTCCGCCTATCCAAAGGATTCGTTCCACCTACACAGTCCTTTAACACAGCTACAACAGATCACTCTTGTAGCTACCATATTCCAAAATGCAATTACTGTAAATCTGGGATGACCCACCCTCTTCCTTATTTGGTCATTACTACCCCACCGACTCTATCTAATCATGCCAAGGAATAATTCCCACAAATATGAAATTCGATCCATACAAGTACCAGAAGATTTGATGTGATTAACTCAAACCTTGTGCAAGATGATATACAAGGGTTCATGCATTAAAAAAGTTGGTCAAAACTGGTGAAATATAGGCTAAACATGGTTAAAAGTCAAATAAAACTTTGTAAATATGGTAAGTAGTAGTCACAGTCTAAAATTGATAACTTGGTCAAATGCTGGTTAAACTATATCAGATTTGGTCCAAAACTCGGTCAAGTCTGGTTAATCTTTGTCATGCTTGGTATAATGGTATGATAATTGTCATGAGCCGACGGTCAGACTTTACTAAAAGCTAGCCAATGGCCTAATTGTGCCACCACAGTATCAAATTACCATGAAATCTGATTTTCTTAGAATATTTATTGTATACTTTTTCTTGTTTCTCACACTCATTCTCACTTCTGTTGCAATTACTACTTAAATATAAATCAAATGAAGTGTTTCCATGTCTATTTTATTCCGTGTTTCTGGAACTCGTTTCTTATTTGATATTGCGATTGACGTCGAGGTTAACCAAAGAGACCAACTACAGCTCTAGTTGTTGTAAATCCTATTACATGCATTCTAACTACACAGTGAATGCATAATGGTATGGTTGGTATCCATAAAGTCTCTTTAATGTGATAGGATGACTAACTCACACAATTATCCACCATGAAGTCCCTGGTTATCCTACACACTATAAAGTAGGAAAAAAGTTAAGATGGGGAACTTAGGATAAATTTGGATCTCACTAATAAACACTAGAAAGAGGAAGTCTTTGGTGATGCCAAGCATGGAAAAGGGGGATTTTTTGTCATTGTTTGCAAGATTAGCCTGAAGACTGCTCTGATACTATTCGGCAAAGATGCTCTTTGCATCATGGTTGTAGACAACCAAAGGATTTTAAAATAATGCTAAAAATCCTTAGTTGCCTCAACTAGGAGTGGGTGTGATTCGAAAGCAAGATTGAAGAAGTGGTCGCAGGTAGGAAGTATATTTATAAAATAATGCTAAAAGGTCATAGAATAATGAATTGATACCCAGTTGGATATTATAAATTTATAACATGATAAAAGATTGACAAATTAACAAAAGCAATAATCCATGCAATTGACTAGCACCACCTACTAAGGTGATCTTGATAAAGCATGATGGCTATAAAAGACGCTTCATGGAAGAGGGTGGAAGCATTAAGAAGTTGTGATGCGGGGAGCAGCTGAATTTCATTTGCGGGTTTACTGCCGCTAAGTAGCTTACAGCCTTATAGAATCCTTGCATACTGGAGCAGCAAAATAAAACCAATCCCTCTCTTCTATTTGCTTCACTATTTCTTCTTCTTTGATCACATGAGTCCAGATTGGCTGCCCAGCAGTGTGCCCTCATTAAATAACTAAGAGGGTCCCTTCATTGTCCACAATATTAAATGGGATGGGGCATCACTATAGTGAGGTAAATACATAGGTAAACTTAATTGTGGTTCAAAATCACTGTAGTAGAAATACATAAACAACTACTAGAGCATTTTGTCTCTAATACATGAAATAAAGATCATCACCAAAAATTCTCAAATGATTGTCTTTCCACCGATGATGTTGATCGTTTTCTAATAATGATAAATGTCCCTTTGTATGCCTTTATTGAGTGCTCTTGCTAGTTGACATATTATAGCATTTATGTGGAATACTTTTCAGGGACTTGCTTTTGATCTCCTTTTTTTGAATCTTGTTTAGCTTTACAGTCTCCATGCTTGAGGTCATGCCTACTCAATTTAAACTATTTTTAATGATTATATATTTCTATCTATATCCTTAGATGTTTAATTAGCCACCTATCTGTGCATCTTATAATTGTTTGACATGCTTTTGTAGGCTAGGGCTTGGTCAGTTGAAGGGTGTCTAAAGTTGAAAAACTTGCTCGGCTATGGTGATATCTGGGATGCATCTGGGTCTTATGTTTGGGACAAAACGACACAGATGAGTGTTGGATTGTCTTTACCCAGATTCAAAGCATTGTCAACACCTATCACGGCTCGATTGTCACTATTTTCTGAAGATTGGTTGAAGTTTTCATCATATAAAGAAAGTTTATTGGGCCTTTCTTTCGGTTTGCTTTCAACTATGCAACATGACTTGGTTTATAATCTTACGTGGCGAACTTTAACTGATCCATCACGCATGTCGTCCAAGTCAATAAGGAGTCAGTTAGGACACAGTCTTCTCTCCTCAATGAAATATACATATAAGATTGACCAAAGAGATTCATATTTGAGGCCGACACGTGGATATGCTTTTCTCTCTAGTTCTCAAGTTGCTGGCCTTGGACCGGATAGTCAGAGCTTACGATTTGTGCGGCAGGTACATTGTTCTTCATTTCCCTGCATTATTATTATGGAGTTCCCTCCAGCTATCATCCAAATTATATTCATACACTGTACATTCTGTTTTGTTCTGTCACTTTAGGTTTAACTCGTTAATGGATTCCTTTGTTCTTTTTTTTTTGAAAAAAAAAACATATTTTCAGAAAGCCATTTTATTTTTACTTGTGTTCACGGCATGCCAGGTGTCTTTGTGAAGATGTAAAAAGCAGTTAAACTACATTCCTTAATTACTTTGTATTGGGGATATATTGTATGTGTCTTGGTAGTTACTCTACAAGTTTTGGTTTTTGCATATTTTTTCCTTGCTTCATATTGCAGTCTCTGCTTGCATGTCTTGCTCTGTACTGGTGTTTGGGCACATTAGGCTGTTAATGTTCCGGGTTCGGGTCGGGCCACCCCATGCCCAGGCCTGGCCCAAACTTATGAGTGTGTGCCCATACCCGGCCCTGGCCCAAATTAAAATTTTCGGGCTTGGCCCAAACCCGACCCGAAACTTTCTTACGAAGCCTAAGCCCAAACCCGGCCCAAATTAAGCTCATATTTCTAACACGGTATATGGATAAATCTTTCTCCTTTATCTTTATCACACAATAAAAATAGAAAATAGCATTGATTACGATATACATTGAAAGGATATATGCGAAATAATGTTCCTAATGCCCGAGGCATTGATATTTGTAACGTGGGCACTTTTAAATTATGTATTCATTGTATATAAAAAATAAAGATAAAATATTTCGGGCTTCGGTTTGGGCTTTGGGTCGGGTTAGTGGTTGTCTATACCCGCCCATAACACAATCGGGCCAGAATGTTCAGCCAGGCCCAAAGCCCAAGCCAACTCCGTCCAAACTAGGCCCAAATTGGGCCCGGCCCAATGGGCTTCCGACTGGCCCGAGCCCATTAACAGCCCTAGGCACATAGCATGAGGTCTGTAAAGCCTTCGTTACATATGCTTGAAAATATACTACTTCGGGACGTGCACACACACACACACGGGCATACACACACAAAGACAGCAAGTATGGCATGGCATGAACATGAGGTTTGAAAAGCCTTTGTTACATATGTATGAAACTATACCTCAAACGCACAAAGCATGATATGGACATGAGGCTTGTAAAGCCTTTGTTACATATGCATGAAAATATACTTACATCGGACACACAGAGGTTCACCTTGGGGATGACCCGCAAGTAAAGTTTCCGCGACAAAAGGCATAACCATTGATTCAAGTGTGATGTGGTAGGGGTGAGATGCTGGTGGGCCCTAGTAAATAATAATATATGTATAACTAGTAATGCCCGTGCCTGTCGACAAGACTGCAGTCGCCTTTGGCAGCTGCGTCCTCGCATCCGGTGGACTAGCCCCAGAGAGAGAGAGAGAGAGAGAGAGAGAGAGAGAGAGAGAGAGAGAGAGAGAGAGTGACGAATTCAATGAGCCAACCGTCGTGTTTGGCTAGGGCCCGCGGGTTGACCCACCGTCTGACAAG